>CM049843.1:34103000-34380980 GCA_027422415.1 Schizothorax lantsangensis | reverse complement strand
CCCTAACACTTAACCGTTTCCCACCTCAATAGCAGCTGACTGTTTTTTTGTTTTTTTTTTGTAATACAATATGAACACAATAAGTACATTGTACTTATTTTTGATGTAGTTTAAAGTGGTTTAAGTGGGACCCAATTCTTTTAAAATATTGCCAACGTTTTCGTTTCAGGCATCTAACAATGTTTTATTTTTTAAAACAAATGCTATTGTGCTTCTTTTTTCTCTGTTTTCTCTGTATTCCCCAAATTGTAAGTCTAAATGATTACATGTAAATGTAAACATTTTCTGTCCATCTGTTCTTATTGTAAAATAACCAAACTCTATACTGTATAAATGGCGCTCTGCAATACCCAAGCCATTTACGCAAATGAGTGTGGGGATTTTCTTATCTGTAATACAATAAATTTACTTTTTTTGCGGTGCAACATACAGCTTATGCTCAGTTTATCTATTCCTTCACATTTTTTGACAAAATAGCTACATAATTTTGGCAACATGGGTTTAAAAACATAACTGTTTTTTTATTACTAAAAAAGGGTCAAAGAACATATTTTATCTACAAATAAGGTAAGAAAAATCTACATCTGCTAAAGTGTTTCTTTTTGTTGTGATTTTGGTTTGTGTCATACCCAGATGAAAAAGCCACATTTGCTACTGACGTGCATTTGGGTCCATTGGGTTTGAAACAAAAACAGACCGGTGCTGTATTTATTGGTCTGTCTCAGGTTGGGTTCTTCTTTTTCTAAAAAATTTTTTATGCATGTTGGGTGAGAAGTGTCTCGGGTTGAATTGGTCAGGTACAGATATTGGGCCACTGTTAATTTGACCACTGTTTAAAGACACATGTCTACAATGTAAACGTGTTCATATAATGCATTAGTGGAATCAAGCATTGATCTGTGTCTGTGCAGGCAGTCTTGTTGCTGACGTATTACTCTATTAAAACTCAGAAGTGGAAACTAGTTTTGGCAGCTTTTTTCAAGAATAGTTGTTTTTGGGACTAACAAGGAAGTTTTGAGTTTGTTTTTATACATTTTAGTACAATGACGTCTTATGTGTCAAAAGTCAAGGAAAATTTGATTTCTCAATTCATGACCCCTTTATAGTTCTTATTAGTAGACTTTCAATAAACACTGATATTTGTGTTTTTGAGGATGCTGATATGCTGAATATGTCAGGCTTTGCATGGGATCTATATCAAAATTCCCACCATAAAAATTGTTAAAATAGTGGAAAATTGTCTTTAAAACACATAAAGTGGCATTTTAACATATTTTGGAGTATTTTCTGTCTATTCTGAACTATTTTGATTGCCGCTTGTCACAACCACATTGAACTCTGAGATTCTGCCCACACAGCCAGCAGCAGAAGTGTTCCTTATGCCACACGTGACCACTGGCCTCCTGCAAACATTTCTGAGAAGATCAGCTACAAAAGAAAGTGAGAGACACACAGAGAATTTATTGGTGTTTATTTCACATACACATCTCAAGCTAAAGAATATGCAGCCAAATGTGGATTCCTTGTTGTGAAAGTTTTCCAAAAGTTTGGTTAATTTCTTTACATTTTTTAGTAAAAATGTGTTTTAAAATGCATTTTATTTTACCTCATCACAGCCCAGGCAGCGAGGTCTGATGCTCTGGCAGTAATGGCGTCCACACAGCAGCGCTCCTTCCTTCAACAAAAGTAGATCAGGTCCACAAGAGCCTCGCCACACTCGCAGCACACAAAGCAGTTGGAATGCCACAGTCTCGTGTACCCGGCCCTGTCGGCGTACACCACAGGACTGTCCATAGCTGCCAACTGTCCACAGCCACTGCAACGCTGAGAGAAAGAGAAGATATGAAGGAATTAGGGAAAAATAGCAAAACCGGATCAACAATGTCAAAATGGTGAATTTAAAGCCCATTGCTATAGTATTACATGTGGAAAACTTTTACTATGTTTTACCATGCAGCTATCAAGATTAACTTATTGTGAAAAGTGTTGATTAAAGCATTAATATTTATATTTAACATAGAATAATATTTTAAGGACTACACATAATATCAAATATGGACTAAATATTTAACATCTAAATTCAACAGCAATTAACTTTGGTAATTAAAAATGTTCGCCTCAAATGCCACTTTGACTTTACTTTCATATGCATGCTTTAGATTTGCTGAGTGCTACGTGCTGCAATTTGATTTGCATGCCGGGAGTCATGAATGAGTTTTATACTATGTTGTTACCCAGCATGCATTTCAGCATAAAATGTTCTTTTGTTGATTGTCACCATTGTTGAGTTTCATACGCTGATTCTTGATGTCTAAATGATTCAGCAACTTAATTGTTTTTTTTTTTGCGTTTTCTGGTTTCTGTTTAGTTTATAGAATAGCTGTGTTACTGCTTTAGTCTTGCACTGTAGTAATACATTTTTCTCACATAAAAACACAGCACATTTGTGATCTGTATTGTTAAAAGCACTATATAAATAAAGGTGACTTGACTTGATCAACTGTTTAAATAATCTCACAATGATTACAATCACCATCACCTGATCCCAATGGATTTTAGTTTTCATTGTCTCTATAAATATAGTTTAGCACATTGCTAAAACAGCATGTCTAACATTATTAGTGAGGGTTCTTGCACCTGAAATTCGTTTATCTATTGAGGTCTTCGGGTTATGGGTTTTTTTTCGAGTCGTTCGTTCATCACATCCTCCTATGGTGCACTGCACGGAACATTAAAATATAAATAACTTCGGGTGTTTTCCGACCCCCGGTTTTTACATGCGCCCATGCAAAAACCTATGCAGTCACCTATGCGTCAGAGCCGGAAAGAGAATTGATTAGTTCATCTATCGAGTCTTCGGGTTTGAGTCGTTCGTTCATCACGTGACATCCCCATAACTGCATAAGACATATGCAGTCTGAGGGAAAAGGACTTAATAATAATAATAATAATAATAACCAACTCTTTAGTTTATTACCTTTGTTTCCACATTCAGTGATATGGAAAATAACCATCATGACAGAAATTCACACATTTATAAACTGTAAGAAATAAAAAGCTACAATTTGAGACCAGAAACGCATCACGTAACTGTAAGAGTAAATAATAATAATAATAACCATGCAGCCATTTGTAAGGAAGGTTGTAAATTAACTAATTTCTCTATCCAACGCTGTCACGTCACGTGACAAAAGAACGAACGACTCGAGAGACTCAATAGATGAACTAATCAATTCTCTTTCCGGCTCTGACTGCATAGCAGGCACGTGCAGGGGGGGGGGGATAGGTGGGTGCTTGAGCACCTGCCCCTTTTCCCCTTGATGCCCAAAGTGCCCTTTTGTCAAGGCAATTTTTTTTTTTTAATTAAACGCCCTTTTGTGAAGGCCTGCCCAATCTAACTATTAGTAAAATTAATTAATAATAGTTTAGCCGTGAATTAAATTATCCACATGATGATCTCATCCGGGAAGATCCCTCACGTTCAGACACACAGGGCTTTAGGATGCCTTCAATAATATCCGCGGCTGCCGGTAAGTGGAGTTTTCAGTGGGTGTGCTTGTAAACTTATATTATTGAATTATTATTATTTTACGAGAACGGCGTGAAGAGATCATGCACAGCTGTTGTTTATATTGCTGTGTGTAGCCTGTGGAAGCACGGTTAGCAATAATATAAAATAAAATATAAAAGCAATATTTTTGTTCAATGTTTTCCTAATGACAATTTTATGATTGGTTTATAAAGGCTACTACGAACACCCTTTTCCCATTTTTATCACAGAATAATTCAGGAAATATATATTTTATAGTTTCTATACTAAATGATATGTCAATCAGTACTGCATTTTCCATATAGTTTATTTATTTATTACCTGAAGATAACTTGAAAAACACATAAACCATATATTTTTGCAATCGTGTGTTTATTGTCTTCACGTTTCATCAGTAAAAACGTTTCTGCTTTTTATTCAGCTCAGCTACAGCTATAGCCGTGTGAGTTTGTCCATATGCACGTCAAAAGTTTCTGCGCGAGAGCGCCCTCTGACTTCGAGTATGAATTAAACATGCACTGCACGAGAGTGTTCAGCTCTCCTGATATTCATATCTCCTCATTTTGGATATGAATAAAACGTCAGGTCATGTCTCTTTCACTTAAATCTAGATTTAAATCTAGAAACCTCTATGTGAAAACACCTGCTCGAGCTTGAATAAAGTGCCGGGGACGAATTTACATTTTATTAAAATTAATATTAAATATAAAAAATGCAGCTAACGTAGTTCTACACACAGCAATAAAAACAAAGGTGCTTGTTCTCTTTCGTTCTTGCTGTTTAATTGGGAAAAGTTTAAAGCGTGTCGAGGTGTCTTGTCTTTTTTATGTTATCTGACTAAAAACTATTCATACTTTGAACTATTATTATTACAGTATTTATTTAAAAATAATAAATGCCTTAAACATAATTATCACAACACTGGTAAAACAGGCTTATACTGATTTTCTCGTCCTCTGAATTATACTTATCAATCCTGTTTTTATAATCATTATCATTCAAAAAATGAATAAATTCAGAACAGGATTAGAATAGAATTCTATTTTAAATAAGACAGGAATATTTTTTTTCTACAACAACAACAGTAGTGTTTACAACAGCAAACAACAGTTTTACCCTGTAAACACAATAACAACAACAACAATAATAATAATAATAATAATAATATTCCAGAGTAATTAAGAGGTGCAAAAAATGTCTTTAACATTTAAACTTAAAATGGTCTTTTCTGTTCTGTGTTTCTTTTTCAAACCTGCGTCATGGCATTTGCTGCTGTATCAATACAGAAGCATCCATTTCAATACACATATCAGCAAGGAGCACAGCCCTATTAAAAGCCGTGTTCCATGTGCCCCTTTTATACTTTGAGCACCTGCCCCTCCAAAGGTCTCTGCACGGCCCTGCTGCATAGGTTTAGCTTATGAGGCTGTCACGTGATGAATGAACGACTCAAACCCAAAGACTCGATAGATGAACTAATCAATTCTCTTTCTGGCTCTGACTGCATTGGTTTAGTTTACGGGGTTGTAACATGATGAACGAACGACTCAAACCCGGAGACTTGTCAGATAAGAGGTGAGGTGAGCTAATCATAGACTAAAGACCCAGATAAAGTAATTTTTTTCTGTTTATTATAGCATTATAGTTTTGTATTGTGCTCAACATTTGCAAAAGTAGTAGATGAGCTAGAAAAGTAGCACGTAGCTTTTTAATTACATTTTGCTAAATAAAATGACTCAAAAAAAAATTTGTTCATTTTGCTGAACGAGACTCAAAGGTCCAAGTCAGTAAAATTATCTGAGCTTCCCATCACTAGCATTCATGTGTAAGAGTCAAGAGCCCAACTAAAGCAAACGCTGATCACAATAATGGTGGTTTGTTGAAATTTCAACATTTTTTCAACATTACTTGCGGGTGCAAAAGTGATGTTGATTCAATGTAATCAACATTGACAAATCAACAATTTTTAACATTAATTCAGTGGTCGCTTGCTATAAGGGTATGTTTGTGTTTAATTCACTTTAGGGCTATAAAGCTATACATTACCTTCAGGAGGAGATTAAAGCTTTGAGCATGTCCTTAAAGGCAGGGTGTTGGGTTATTCATTAAAATTATCTTGCATTTACATGGTCAGTCATTTGCAAAGATTGAACTAAACTCACGTATTCACTCCTATTGCTGAGAGCAGACTGTGCTGTTCCATTTGTGGTAGTCTCAGGATCTGGCTGTTCTTGGGAGGCCTTTTCATTCTTCACTGCTGTACATTTTTCTCCAGGTAGGGCAACCTCTCCTACTCCTAAGGATTCCTCCTTAAAGGATTTCACAAACTGAGCCATAGCTTTCAACTCCACCTCAGACAGGCTGTGGCAGTATGCAGGGTCGTGATCGTAGGAAGGTAGCTGTCTTAACAGTTGCTTGTGGCGATATAACGATCCTGCTGTGCCAGCCACAGGTCGCCTTTCTTCAGGGAGAAGCTCCATGTATTGCATCGCCTGACAGACAGACAGACAGACAGACAGAATTATGCCTGGTCTCAGTGTTTATACATAGGTCCCAGATATCAACATAATGTCGGCCCAGATCCGGCCCACATCTGGCACATGTGAAATGATGATCTGGCCCACATGTGGCGTGGAATGATGGCCCTTGGGCGGACCGCTCCTGTTTGCCAGATCTGGGCCAAAAGCAGGCCATAGCAATGCCACATGTCAGCCAGGAGCAAAGAAATAAACCACACTGGACCTTATCTGAGCCACAAAATCTTCATAAATTATTTATAGAGTCCTCTCAGCTTGTCTAAGCTTGTTAACAAGCAAAATCACGGAAAGAAAGAAAAGAACAGAAAAAAGAGACGAACAGAAACTCAACAACTGACTTCAGTCACAGCCTTAGATGAATTCAACTGAAGATAAAAGACATTAAATCTCTGAAGATCTCAGCAGAGGATTAAACAGCTCCACAAACAGACGTACCAGCTTCACTTATTACTAACCAGACTGACTTTATTTCTGTTATAGGTCTACAGAAGTGCTTATTGAGAATTAACAGGGGTTTAAATCTAATGTTTATTTCATTAGACGTCACCATAATGACCTCTTATTACAATTATTAACTTTTATTATAATTAGTGTTTTCGCTAGCTGCTGTGTTTATCAAACACATTTGCACTAGCAAATAAAGTCAAAATGAGGTCAGGTGATGTTAGTAAGCTATTGATGGCTCATCATCATAATGAAATGCTTGATTCATTAATGTCATTTGACGCTAACGATTGTGTTGTTCCAATAATACATTTGTTGTATAAAACTGCAGCGCAAGATCAACAGTTGTAGAATCAGTTAAAAAAAACAAAAAAACATCACGCTATAGTAACACACAAAGTCATCATAAATCAACACATGAACCTCAACAATGGTGACAATAAAAAGTGTAATGCTGCAATGCATGCTGGGTACCATAGTACAAAACTCCCAGCATGAATAAATTATGTAGCTGAATTGTCCTATTATTTTCTTTAATTCTTACTTTGGTTCATGTATTTATTTTGTGTTTTTGTGCTGTTTTTTGTGTCTTTTAGTAGCTTTTTGTGATGTCCAGAATTGATCCGATTAGCTGAATATTTTGTCACCATTGTTGAGATTCATACGCTGATTGCTGATATCTGTGTGTGTCAGCGTTGTTCACTTTTTTTGTATCTTCAAACTCACGTTGTAATAACAGAGGGTTCATAATGTAAAAGCATTAAATTGCACAGCTTCAGTATTCAAATGACTTCAGTGATTTAGGCCATTACATGATAATTGTGAAACCATCAATAGCAAACTATCATGTACTGCAAATGTGTCAAACACGCTGTCATAGCAATCAACGAAAAACAACAATTAACAATAAGAGTTAAGAGCCCAGCTAATGGAAACATCAGTCACCATTACGGTGACGTCAAATGAAACAAACTTAATGTTGATTAATGTTAATTCTCAATAAGAACTTCTGTAGATCTCTAACAGAAATAAATTCAGTCTGGTTAGTAATAAGTGAAGCTGGCAGTGTCGAGGACTTTCAAAGAGTTAAGGTTAATGAGATAATTAAGTGATTGATTAAATAATGATTGTGCATCAGTGATGATATAGCGATGTATTGGCTCAGGCTTTTAGACATGAACACTTATCATACGATCCTCAACAATGGTGACAATAATTATTCATACTGCAGTGCATGATGGGAGTTTTTACTATGGTGTTACCCAGCATGCATTGCAGCATGTAGCATTTTGTTGATTTGTCACCATTGTTGAGATTCATATGCTGGTTCTTGATGTCTGTGTGTGTCTAAATAACCCCGGAGTTAAAATTTTCATATGCATTATATATAAAATATCAACATCTGTTAATTCTCAGTAAGAGCTTCTTTAGATGTCTGACAGAAATAAAGTCAATCTAATGAGTGATGTTGTTTGTGGAGATGTTTGATCCTTCTTTGCTGAGATCTTCAGAGATTTAATGTCTTTGATTTGCAGTTGATTTTACCAAATGCTCAATCATCAGTTATTTGATAATTTAATTATCTCATAAACTTCAACACTATTTCAGTGAAGATTCTTTTATTTTCTTGATTTTTGGACAGTGTCTGTGAGTTGCTTTGCAATTACAAATGGAAATTACATTGAAATAACATGAGTTTAAATCTAATGCATCCTGAGAGTGTTTATCTGGTCCAGAAACAGTATAAATTATGTCTAAATGAAACTTAAATGATGTTGAAAATATGTCCACTGACCACATTTGAACTAGTTTTTAACCTTGTACAGAGGTTCCATGAACGTCTATATCGGACGCGCAGAACACGTCAAAAAATTTCATACTGGCTCCTCAGTGGACGTCTTTTCAACGTCTGCAAAGACTTAAAAAAGACGTCTTTTGGACGTAACTTTGCCTAGTGGGAAGGACCCTGGAAAAGGTTTGGTAAAGTGATGTTTATGGTCCGCTTGTTCAAGTGATGTCCTCCACTGGTTGCAAGGAGTTATATTTCATTTAAACAGCACCAAGAAGGTCTGAAGAGTCTGGAACATGCAGATTAATTTACTTTGGAGGTGAAGGCTCTGAAGTTGATGCAGAAGATCCTGACAAACTAAAACTTGCAGATGCCTTGAAGAGAAAGTTTGCTTGAACTTTCCTTTTTGCAGAGCTTTCTTGCTTTAGAGTTTCAGATTGTGGAGAGTTTAAGAACATTTCTAAGAGACATCTTTGCTTCCGAAATAACTTTTTAGTCCTTCCTGAGCTGGAAGGATTTGCAAACTGGTGCTTTTCTGTTTCAGTGACCACTACACAGCAAAATCCCCATTGTCAAATTAACACTGCTCGGTATCTATATGGGTCCACACTACAGAGTGTTAAAAGTAACACTGAAGCAGTGTTAAAGTTAATGAGGTAATTAAGAGATTCATTGAGTGATGATTAACCATTATTGAACACACCTGATGTTAACAAGCAGAATCACCAAAGAAGAAAATCACAAGTTTTTAAGTGACCATTATAATGGTCAGTGTTTACTTTAGTTGGGCTCTTGACCCTTGATTTTTAGGTTTTATTTGGCTGTTATAATTGAATTATGTTCTAACATAATCATTTCTTGGTCTGAATCACTGAACTCATTTAGAGTCTAATGTTTTAGTTAAATCTCCTTTATAGATTACAACAGCCTTGTGACTCCACAGTGAACAACTCTGTATTTTTAAATTTCTTAATCTATAAGCTGTTCTGATGCAAAACAAACAAACAAAAAAAAAACTTCAGAGAACTCTTTCTTTTAGGCACACACAGACATCAAGAATCAGCGTATGAATCTCAACAACGGTGACAAACAGCATATTCAGATAAACAGATCAACTTTGAACATCACAAAACAAGCTACTAAAAACTCACATATAAACAGCAAAAAGAAAAGAAAAAAGACAATTCTACTAATAATTTATTCATGCCGCAATGCATGATGGGAGCCATGGATGAGTTTTGATTGGCTACAACATGCTTTTTTGATGGTCACCATTGTTGTGATTCTCACACTGATTCTTGATGTCTGTGTGTCTAAATTAAAGAAAATTCTTAAGATTTTGATCAAAATAAGTTTAAAAAACATCTCTCTGATTACATTGAAAAAGCCAGATCTTCTGTTGTTCACAGTGTTGTAAAGAATTTAATCTTTTACATTGTTTAATTTTAGCTCTTTTGTTTTAAGCTTTATTTTGAATTTCAGCTTTAGGGAATCTTAAAATTCTAGATTAGTATGATCAATTGATATTAATCAAAACGTCCAATTTATACCTTATTTAACACTTGTCCAGCGAGTCGTTAAGTTTCAGTATATTCTGATAAATTCTGTTTATTTTCGTGGCCACAATATAATAATCCAGAATTATTTAAATAACCGTATGACAGTTATGAGCATATAGGTAACGTTATCTTGGCAAAGCTTGATTTGAAAATTACACACCAAAACACAGAACACTTCTCTATGAATCAAACAAGAGTTTATTTACTATCTTACTAGCATACATGAACTAAGCTAAATAACACAAACACAAAATACATACACACAGGCAATGACTTGTTGCAATTGAGAATGATTAAAATATAGCACTGTTTTACACGATTTTACTCGTGTCGATCATCAAATGGAGAACTCTCTTAATTTTACTTTAGAGATAGATACGACCAGTTCAGCAGAATAGAGATTTTGTTTGATTACTTGCTTTTAAGTTGAAATGACGCTGATCTGTCTTTCGTTTCTCGGCTCGAGGGAATTCCGCCTGTTGTCGTCGCGTGACGTCACTCTGGGGATGCCCTTCTGTTAGTTTGACTGCTCGGTGTTGTTTGATGGCTTGAAGTTGCTTTCGCGTAGCTTCAGACTTTCAAGGGTTTCTTCAGAGATTTGACTGAGTGTTGGCTCAGTGTTCGAGACTCGGCCTAGATGTTGAAGGCTGCGAGTTCTTTTGGAGTAGCTCCAAGTTTCAACGAAGCGCGCGATTTCCAAGCAGAGCAGAGAGAGCGAGCAGTCTGTGTCAGAGGGTATTAACCAGAGGACTTCCGTTCAACCCCCAGAGGCTTCCACCAATTAGATTGTCCCTTTAGACGAGGTCCACCTACACGGCTCATTTTCCATGCAGTAAATTTATCTGCTTAGTTATTTTGTCACATGAAGAAAATATATTTTAACACGTTCTAATCACACATTATTATACTCAATATTAACTTCCCAGGCACACCAAATTCTTGCATTTGTCCTGACCGTTAATATGAAACCAAATATAAGGTATTTGACATACATTAACAGCTTTCATGCTAAAACTAACTCAAAAAGGGTTCTATTTAAAGATTAGAAATAACACATCATGCATATACTACTAGCAGGTCTAGTAGTTCTTGCACAGGAGAAAATTATACCTCAAAAGATTATAAAAACATACCATTGATTACAATGACACAGCAAGCTTATAAATGACATAAAATACACATTGATATATTTTGTAAAATATATTGTATATATTGCTTTTGATAACAGCAACAGGTATTAATTGTCTTTTGGAACACTTTATAAAGTTTGAGTCTTTGTTCGGTTAAAGAAATGAAAGGCACATATCCTTGCCATGTCCTGGGAGGACGGGAGGTCAGGAAAGTCACTGTCCGGGTCATGAGAATGTCACGTTTGTGGGGATCTGGTCTTCCTTAGCTTGAACGTCTGTCGTAAATGTCTTTTCTTGTTGATAAAAATCATTGAATTATGCGTTAACGATCAGAGGATCCATAAAGTTTGTCGTTTTGACCATTGCCAGATGTTTACCTCAAAGCTCTCCTATTTTGAGAGGTTTCTTTACGATGATAACCCGAAGGCATGGCAGGAAATTGGCCAGCCAGTTGGGTGAGGTGCTCTTCCTCTGTCAATTTTATGACTTGCAGATAGAGATGAAAGTTTCTTTAAGCTTGAGGAATTTTGTGGTTGCACTTAGTGTGTGTGTGTGTGTTCTTTCCTCCACACAGGTCCTACAGTGTTGTAACACTGACCTCCATGTTGGTGGAACCATTTTAACCAATAAAACATCAACATCTGATCCTCTGTAATTCTCAATAACAGCAGGTGTTCATCACTAATGCACAATCATCATTTAATTAGTCACTTAATTATCTCTTTAACTCTTTGAAAGTCCTCGACGCTGGACTCGGATACAACACTTCTTTTAACACTCTGTAGTGTGGACACATATACACACCCAGCAGTGTTAATTTGACACCGCTTCAGTGTTACTTTTTTACACTTTGTAGTGTGGACACATAGACACCAAGCGGTGTTAATTTGACACCGGAGATTTTGCTGTGTAGTCACAGTGTGGCCCAATCTTATGTGCTTAAAGTGCACAGTTTGGATAGCGTCTTTTAGGTTTTACCTATGAATTAAAGTGGTAACACTTTATTTTAAGGACCAGTTCTCGCTAATAATTAGTTGCCTATTAGCACGCACATTACTAGTATAGTGTCTGTTTATTAGTACTTATAAAGCACATATTAATGCCTTATTCTGCAAAACCATATTTCATATCCCTTAATCCCTAAACCCCATTCCTAAACTTAACAACTACCTTATGTATTAAGAAACAGCAAATTAGGAGTTTGCTCAGAGAAACTCTTAGTTAATAGTAAATATGTGTTCCCTATTCTAAAGTGTTACAGAATTATTCACTTTCCAAACCACTATTTCTTACCTTGTCATGTGCACATAAAATTTGTCTTTTTTTGGTTCTTTTGTTGTGGTTGACTGTATTAATTTTAAATAAGTGACATGAAACTGTAATGCATAAAGACCTGGAAATACTTCACAGCAGTGGAGTTAAACGACAGTCATCAACAAGTCTGAAAATCAGTGAACCAGTTAGAATCAAGATTTCAATAGTATCATAGTACATATATAGTATAATTATTTCTTAGGTTTCTGGCATTTCTTATTAGTCTGCTATGTTTTACAGGTCTTACAGGCATTTGGCTGGTGTTTGGTGAAACACTTGCAACTCAAGTTAAAAATAGCCCTCTCTATTAGCTAAAGGTATGGAGCAGCTTTGCTTAATCGTGTTGTTGGGCACATACCTTACATTTGACTTAATGGAAAAAGTCAAAATAACACAAATAAATTTGTCCGACTGATCTCACATAAATTTGAGGGGATTATTGTATGGCAAGGTAGGAGGGTGGATGAAGGATGCCAGGCTAGCTTGGGGATTTGTACTGTTTATTTTGATAGCAGAATGCGCTGGCTGCTGCTACCACCACCACCAGAGAGTACAGCAGCTCGCAGGGTCTGCTTTGTGAAACAAAGCTCTCATTTAGTGGGCTATTTTCAGCAGGGAGGGTCTGAACACGTGCAGTAGGTCAGTGCTCTGGAAACAAGCCCTATATTTTGTCTACAGTTGACTGCCAGGAATCATGCCGCCTGTGTGCCTAAAGCCTTTTGATCTTTTGTTTTTCTCTCAGGTTTCTCTGTACCGCTGTTTTACAATAAAAATCTAGCTTTTTGGAAAGCATTGTTCTTAGTTAGTTCTTGGAGGCACGTTTACATTTCTGCAGTTTGACTTGAATGAGTGAAACATTTGTGCTGTTTTTGTTTAAAATGCTGATTTTTGTCCTTCACAGAGTTTTGAAAGGGGAAACATTTTATTCTGGAAAATTTAAAGCGAGTTATTTGAAATGTGACTAATTATTGCAAGGGATTTTTTTCTTTCATTCATAGTTTTTTTCACAAAGCAGAGTCCCATTTAGTAAATTGAAGGCCTCTCATGGCTTATTGTAGCAACACAGCTAGACACTGGCTTAACAAATGCATGAAACATATGTAGTCTTGTGTAGCCAGACCTTCAGACAACATTCATTGGCCAAGGACTGCCATCTGACTGACATGTAAAGCAACCAATCACAATTAGTTTTGTTCAGTAGCTCTTCTTGACTCATCAACACTGAACTGCACTGTAAAAAATCAAAAGTTCAGAAAGCTTAAAAGTTTAAAGCAACCAGATTCAGGAGATTTTTGAGTTTTCTCAACTTGTTGTTTTCCGTTTATACAACAAAAGTTGAGAAAAATAAAAAATCTCCTGAAGCTGGTTGCCTTAAACATTTAAGTTTTCTGAACTTTTGATTTTTGACAGTGTACTTTCACTTCACACTACAATAATAAACTACTAAGTGTAAATATATCATATACAATACAATATACAATTTTGTCATATGAGTATATTGGAGTTTTCACAGGTATTCAGCATGAGTTGTGCCAGCTCTCCTGGGCTCTCTTACCAGTTTCTGGGTGAGGCCCGGTGGGGCCCAGTCATAGGTGACGGTGTTGAATGTTGGGTCTTTACGCGAGACCACTGGGTTGGTGACGATCATGCGGTTGCGTTTATAGACCCTCGTGCCATCTCCTCCCTTAATCTTAGTTGTAAGATGGGCATAACGGGACTCTGCCAGCAGTCTCCCCACCTTGCGGTCATCCTCAGTGTCGGAGCTGGACACATGCTCCTCCTGACTGCAGCGGCACTGTATGCAAGCTTTCCTGCACAAATCACGGTTATAGTTTATTAGGCATTGTACCAGCCACATCTCAGCTGTAGAGGCTGATGGGACAGTGCCCCACCAAATAATCATCTACTTGAAAGCAAAGACCTCTATATAAACTGAATCAATCCTACATTTAACATGCAAATGTGTTCAGCCTTTTACAACAAATACTTTTTTGAGTTTTAAACTACTGAAATTAACCTGGCCTGCTTGTTTTTATATTACCTTACGTCAACCTTTCCTAAACTATTTTACATATAGCTCAAAATTAAATGCATTATTATTTTCTTTATTGTCTAAAATCCCCTTTAAATCCTGGATATCTTTGGCCTTTGCGATGGCCCTGGCTACAGTTACTGGTGACATTTCTTCAGCATCAGGGATTAGCTGCTTTTGACAGCTAAGTAGTGGTATTATATGTTATGAGTCAAACATATTAAAGTGCATTTTTCTAATACATGTATTTATATGCTTTATTTCAATATTGTGACCACATTATTTAATATTTGTTACAAATACAAAGGTTTGAAATGTCTATTTAATAATATAATAAAATGTTGTAATGTTTTATTAGGTCACAAACGTACTTTGATATTTGTTATCTGTCCTTTTGTTGACACGTCTGTTCCCGTATGACATGTACGGAGCCCCTAAAGGGAAAAAGCGGTGGAAAAATATGGGGTAGGGAGAATTCTGACTTTATATCTAGCAATTCTGACTTTATATCTCGTAATTCTGACTTTATAACTTGCAATTCTGATTTTATATCTAGCAATTCTGACTTTATAACTTGCAATTCTGACTTTATATCTCGTAATTCTGACTTTATAACTCGCAATTATGACTTTATATCTCGTAATTCTGACTTTATAACTCACAATTCTAGATATTTCAGTAGTCCTCTCAAGTGTAATGCCACGCCAGCTCTCTCCCGAGTATTGACTGTGTTCAGCTCCATCTGCTTCACAGGTTACTTCCTTTTTGGTAGATATTTAGCAGGGCCTGGCTAACAGGCCATTGCGAAGTATTGCCTTACTGAGCGTTCTACTATCTTTGTCTAGTATTATTCCGTGCATTGCCTGCCTTATTTCTGTTTACGCTTCGGATTATCCCTTGTTCTAACGTTTTGGATTGGACTGCCTTTCTGTTACTGAACTTTGCCTGCCTCACGTTTATGCTATCCGCCTATCGTTTTGGATTTGTTTGCTGTGGATTTTAATAAACAACCGCACATGGATCCTAACTCTGCTTCTGCCTCGTTACATCAAGCTTCCATTCTATTCTATTGCTTCTATTGCTGTGTAAATGTGTTTTCATTACTCATAATTCCTTATAATATTGGTCAGATTTAAATGTACACTGACTCACAATGACACACTGGTGTTTGTACAGCAGAATAATTACACACATAAACTGATGTCAGCCACTTCACAGTCATCATGTTAATGGTAAACATTCCTGCCTTTCCAGGCCCCAGGAACTTTATATTGTGAGATATAAAGAAGAATTGTGAGTTATAAAGTCAGAATTGCGAGATATAAAGAAGAATTGTGTTATAAAGTCAGAATTGTGAGATATAAACAAGAACTGTGAGATATAAAGAAGAATTGTGAGTTATAAAGAAGAATTGTGAGTTATAAAGTCAGAATTGTGAGATATAAACAAGAACTGTGAGATATAAAAAAGAATTGTGAGATATAAAAAAGAATTGTGAGTTATAAAGAAGAATTGTGATAAAGTCAGAATTGTGAGATATAAACAAGAATTGTGAGATATAAAGAAGAATAAAGAAGAATTGTGAGATATAAAGTCAGAGTTGTGAGATATAAACAAGAACTGTGAGATATAAAGAAGAATTGTGAGTTATAAAGTCAGAATTGTGAGATATAAAAAAGAATTGTGAGATATAAAGAAGTATTTTGAGTTATAAAGTCAGAATTGTGAGATATAAAAAAGAATTGTGAGTTATTAGAATTGCGAGATATAAAAAAGAATTGTGAGTTATAAAGTCAGAATTGTGAGATATAAAAAAGAATTGTGAGATATAAAGAAGAATTGTGAGATATAAAGAAGAATTGTGAGATATAAAGAATTGCGAGATATAAAGAAGTATTTTGAGTTATAAAGTCAGAATTGTGAGATATAAAGAAGAATTGCGAGATATAAAGAAGAATTGTGAGATATAAAGAAGAATTGCGAGATATAAAGAAGTATTTTGAGTTATAAAGTCAGAATTGTGAGATATAAAGAAGAATTGTGAGATATAAAGAAGAATTGTGAGATATAAAGAAGAATTGTGAGATATAAAGAAGAATTGTGAGATATAAAGTCAGAATTGTGAGTTATAAAGTCAGAATTGTGAGATATAAAGTCAGAATTGTGAGATATAAAGAAGAATTGTGAGATATAAAGTCAGAATTGTGAGATATAAAGAAGAATTGTGAGTTATAAAGTCAGAATTGTGAGATTATAAAGAAGAATTGTGAGATATTGTGAGATATAAAGAAGAATTGTGAGATATAAAGAAGAATTGTGAGATTGTCGAGATATAAAGAAGAATTGTGAGTTATAAAGTCAGAATTGTGAGATATAAAAAAGAATTGTGAGATATAAAGAAGAATTGTGAGATTTAAAGAAGAATTGCGAGATATAAAGAAGAATTGTGAGATATAAAGAAGAATTGCGAGATATAAAGAAGTATTTTGAGTTATAAAGTCAGAATTGTGAGATATAAAGAGGAATTGTGAGATATAAAGTCAGAATTGCGAGATATAAAGTCAGAATTGCGAGATATAAAGAAGAATTGTGAGTTATAAAGAAGAATTGCGAGATATAAACTCGCAATTGCGAGTTATAAAGTCAGAATTGCGAGATATTCTTATATTCTAAAAAGTCGCAATAACCTTTTATTTTATTTTTTATTCAGTGGCGGAAACGGGCTACCATAGTCTTGGAATTGGAGGCATCAAATAATAGTAATTAAATTATTATATATATATATATTTTTTTTTTTAATTTTCTTGAAACAACACACACACACACACACACACAATGTCACAAAAATAGGTACTATACAGGAAAATACAACATCAAACACCTTTAGCTGTAACACTGTACATGACTTTGGAGCCAAGAACATTAAAGCTTTATATTAAAACATCTCCCCCCTCCCCCCAAAAAAGGTGTAGAAGGTTACTTCAAGTGCATTACAATCAGGAATGTTGTAAATGAGCAACAGTGTAAACATACAATTTTTTACCCTGATGGACGGTAACAACAGCTTAATTAAATTATATTAAGCTTTTGATTTAATTTTTAAAGCTTTGTAAAGCTTTTCGACTATTTCTATTTTATTGAGATATTTCAGTAGTCCTCTCAAGCTTCCATTCTATTCTATTGCTTCTATTGCTGTGTAAATGTGTTTTCATTACTCATAATTCCTTATAATATTGGTCAGATTTAAATGTACACTGACTCACAATGACACACTGGTGTTTGTACAGCAGAATAATTACACACATAAACAGAGTGTCTTAGCTGATGTCAGCCACTTCACAGTCATCATGTTAATGGTAAACATTCCTGCCTTTACAGGCCCCAGGAACTGGGGCTTAACTGCAGGGCCATCATTAGGACGATGCCTCTCCAATGCAGTAAAATAGATTTGTTTTCAAAAATTACAGTAATTAATAAGGCAAACAGCCTGTGGTGCCTGTGATTCACACAGAGTCATTCCCAACACACACATACAGTAAATCCAGTGCTCCACATACACATTCAGAGAAAGGAAACAGGCGTGGAAGCCTTTTCCTCTCTTTTTTATGTCTTTAGTCAAGAAAATAAATTACCTCCAGGAATGTGGCTGGAATCCAGAGCAGATCCCTTTACATGTCAGACACGCTGCACCCTTCCCCGCCAACATCTGGAAAAAAGAGAGGTAAGAGCAGCGCAAATGACTTACTCACTGCAGAGACATCTTATGAAACACAAAGATTCATTCAAATTCAGTAACTGAACTCGTGAATGATTCTGAGTTCATTAGGATTTTTTTTTTTTTTTTACCACAAGTTAAAAAATTAAAAGGTATGCATTCAATGAAGCTAATGCTTGTCAACTGTATTAAACAACGTTTCTCTACACAACACTGAAAAGTACTGATACAACATTAAATAAAAAGACTATCAGTTCATGTATTCAGCAAACTAGGTAGCCATCTAACAAATAAAACAAGAAAATAATCAGATTAAATAATCAAGTGATAAAACATGATATACAAAACTGTCTGATGATGAAGAGTATGAATCATATAAAACCTTTCAAGAATATGTCAAGAACAAATTCTGGTAGCCTAACACTTTTTTTTTACGGTGTCATTGTTACACGTGTTACATGCACTTGCTATTATAATAACAATAAATTATGCATAATTACATGCAAGTAACCAGTTAATTAATATTACTCAGTACTTAAATGTAACAAGGACACCTTAAAATAAAGTGTAACCCAAATTCTTACTAAATACTACTAAAAATGCTTTGTGCTGATTTAATAATACAGTAAAATGGCATATTTAGAGATGGCATGAATGAGAGGGAGAGGGGTTGTTTTTCCCGTCTCCCAGCTATGTGTGCAGACGAGTTCAGTGAGAGATCAGCACACTGATCAGATGCATTCACTTTAAATCACTCATCCATAACTTGAAACACAATCCATAATAACAAGCTGTCGACCACACTCACTCACACTCGATACAAAGGGCTTAGCTTTCATCACAGAGCTTAAAGTGACAAAAATAACAGCAGACAAAGACAAACAGACCACAACACAATGTGCATCCATGGTGTTCAATCCCTTTAAATCCTTCTGTGAGGCAGATACATCTGAAGACATGTCGAGTGAGTGTCACCACCACTCAAAACCTCACAAAAGGTAAATAGGTAAACATTTCTGAATAGATATACTGATCAATACAAGAGCTCACAGAACAAGGTTCAGGGATATTTGGTTAGAGTTTGAGGTAAGGTTGCATGACTGTGGCCCTCCAGGACTGGATTTGAAGGACCCTGCCCTTAATGATCAGTCTTTGTGTACTGCATACAGGAGTCAGTCTTGAAACTGCAAGGATTGGTGGTTGGTTTCTCACAGATGTACAGTATATAAGAAATATGTAGTTTAATTAGTAGTTTTGGTGTTAGATCATTTTGACAAAAGTAATATTAGCCATGTATCTGTCAAATGTTACTAAACTACCATCAAACGGAGGATGACCATATTGTGCTTTTCATTCATTCATTCATTCAAAAAAAAAAAAAGACACTGGACTATCACGGTTCATGATACTAAAGCATCAGCTAATGTTAACAAGCCTTGCTGTAAAGTGTTATTTACAATACGTGTCCCTGGATCACAAAAGCAGTCATAAGTAGCACAGGTATATTTGTAGCAATATCCAACAATACATTGTATGGGTCAAAATTATCAATTTTTCTTTTATGCCAAAAATCATGTTCCATGAAGATATTTTGTAAATTTCCTACTGTAAATATATCAGTAATTAGTAATATGCATCGCTAAGAACTTCATCTGGACAACTTTAAAGGTGATTTTCTCATTATTTTAATTAAAAAAAACATACCCTTATTTTTTTGTTTTGTGGTCCAGGGTCACATATACGTATCTCTTTGCTCACAGCTGATTTGATAAAAGATGCATTTGGTGGTCAGTTTATGTGTAAATGTAGTTTCTTTTTCCACTTTTGATGTCATTTCTAGCTAGAATATTGACTTAATTACAAGTACAAGCTCACTTTATCTTGTTGTAGATCATTAAACTGTTATGCTGCCTCAGAAGTCCGTCTGAAATCTGCTTCGTGCACAAACGCTGCCTGCAAAGTCATCGCCTGATAAGGGAGCGAGACAAGTCATCAGCCTAAATCTCTCAGACACAGCCTAAATCCTGCTCTGGAACAGGTTATCCGTGTAGCGTAAGTTATCATGTCGATGAACAAAGCTAAAACCAATCCACTTTCTTGAGCACAAAAAAACAGAGTTTGCTCAAACTAATCTCGAACTACACAGGTAGCAACTGAAACCAGCTTTATGCAACAGGCCTCTGGTTATTAAGTCTGGCTCTGCTTTCTTGCAAATAGGCCAGCAATATCTGCACAAGTTTTTTCAATATCATCTAATAAATGAACTATATTGAAACAAGGACATTAAAAGTACGAGGGATAAAGCCAGGATAAAGCTGTCAGTGTTAAAGTCTCAAATATCAGTAAACACATAACATGAAGTTTAGGTTGTACAAGAACAATTCACAGTGCAATAATCTCCAGAAAAGTGCATAAACATTATTTATCTACTCAGAAACTGATCTCCATAGCCAGAAACGTGTTTGAATGAAGCCTTGTTCAAATCTGATTTTTGTGCATATCTGATTAGAATCCAATCATACCAGAGTTAGTCCAAAAACAGCTTTTACTCAAACCAAGCTGCCAAAACAACTCATTTTGCACGTCCTCCTCCTCCTCTTTGTTATGTAATAGTAGGAGCTTCGCAAAATGTACCAAAAATAATATCTGAGTCACTTTGTGTGAACTCAACCAGAGGTCCCAGGCAAAAAATGTACAGGAATCAAGGTTTGACTGTAATCATAATGCAAAAACATTTCAAATCAACATTAAAAATAAATAAATAGTCGGCGCCGATAGCCTCGTGGTTAGTGCACCGACATATAGCGCAGTTGTGCTCGCAGCGACCCGAGTTTGATTCCTGTCTCGAGGTCCTTTGCTTATCCCACTCCCCTCTCTCTTCCCAATGCTTTCCTGTCATCTCTCTACTGTCCTGTCCATTAAAGGCCTGAAAATATAACTTTAAAAATAAATAAATAAAAGATCTACATTTTGGCAAAACTGGTCTTTGATCTCTCTCTCTCTCTCTCTCTCTCTCTCTCTCTATATATATATATAAATGCAAAACCTAATGAAAATAAGTCATGTCTGACAACCATGTTCTCAATAGGGAACACACAGCCCTGGATCTAGTGGTTATACCATGGTATTATAGATGATTTTCTTTATTTTTTCCACTAGGTGACACTAATTTGCCTCTATTCAATGGATGTTAGGTGCTTTTAAAATTTTTTTTTTTTAAATGGTCCAGGTCCATAATTTAAATGTGAATATTGCTTAGCATCATGATGAAATCACTTTTCTTTTTTAATCTTCACTTTTAAGGCCCTACATGGTTTAATCCCAGGGATAAGGAGATCTTAATGTGGCTCCACGTCCAAAATTTAAACATTTTCAATGATCAAAAACCAAACGTGGTTTGTGTTTATCCAGTCATGTCGGCAAACACCACAAATATGCAAATAAGAAAAGTAACCCAGGGTTTAGGAATCAAACACTATAGTGCACTAATTAAGTTTATTAGATGACCATTGTGCTATACGTCATCAAATACAATATACAATAAACATACATCAAAACATACATCCAAAAATAACAAAACTTTATTAATCATTAAACAAATTAAACATTAATAATCAGAAATACAAGATTATACGTCAGATTCTGAATAACCAGGATTAATTGTTAAACTCAGGTTAAATTTGAGCAGTGTGAGGATCCAACCTGGGGTTTAGACGTATCCAGGATTAACTATCTTGGGTGTGAAAGCCTTTAAATGTTTCAAAGTTTGAGGTACCATCAGTGATTCTGCTAAATATGCCTCTTAGCAGTGGATACTACTCAATCTATGATTTTGCTTCATGTTCATATATAGAGGAAGTATGTAAATATTCCAGGTAAGCCAAATCTTGGTTTACTGATGTGAATACAATGTGTGGGGAGGGAAAAGCCCATGATTGAATGATATAGGGCCTTAAAAATTAACATACCAAATGAAAGTTTTTAAGAACCAGAATCTAAAATCATATTAAGATATTATCAATACTTTGGGGGGGAAAAATATTTTTGGCACTCAGACAAGTGTGTACTATATGCAAGTGTTTTGATAGAGGGAAAGAAAATACATTTCTAGTTTCAACAACATTTGTTCTTCAGTCATTCCTCTTTAAAAGAAAAAAGTATCAGCTGTATGTAAAATGACCCACATTTGGTTTTAGATGACAGAAAATGTGTACAATTTACTCTTGGAGCCAAACTGAGATCCCCATATCTCTGGAACTGAACCATACAAGATCTTAGAAATGAAGATGCCAAAAGAAAAGTATTAGAATCAAAATCTAAAAGATATTACAGGCATGCAACTTTGGGAAAAAAAGAAAAGGAAAGTCTGTTTTCCATTTTTGAACTCACCATTAGGCTTTGCAAACAGACTTTTAAGGAAAGATATGTAGGCTACCCACGAGTAAGATGTAAGAGATGAGTAAGATGTAGAAAAGTGTTAATTTGAACGTGATTTTTTTTTTTATATATATACATGGACTTGTGTTCAGTAAGGCATCTGTTATTTAAATTATGATTCAATTACTATGATTTATGATGATGATTATTTCATCTCAGCATAAGTAATAGTAAAAATGCAGTAAAAGTTAAAAAAAAAATCTACGTGTAAAACATATGTAATTTCCATATGCAAGGATGTTACCCAATCAAACACTAATATGGCTTACTGCAAATATAAAAGAGAAAAACAATACCCCTTAACAGATAAACAACTGTCAATAATTACAGAAGCTCCAACAATAAATCTGAATCACACCTCAGAAGTGACTGACTGCAAACCATTACCAAATGTTATAAAATATTTATTTCTAAAGCCACTTTTTGTATTGTCTATTTTATGCTTTTCTCATTTCACACAATAGGCCCTTTCGCACCGCAGGAACCTTTTCATAGTACCCGAACTAATTGTGGAACTACCCACTTTTTGGCGTGTTCGCACCGCGGGAACTAGGAACTTTTAGTTCCTAGAACTCCGTTTGGAGGAACTAAATTAGCTCCTACTTCAGAGTAGGGTCTAAAACAGTTCCGTAGGAACTATCGTAAGTGTACGCTGATTGGCTAAACGCGTACGAAAACACCCTCACCCGCCATGATTTAAAATGCCGTGTAAACACATACTGTGTAAACATTGTATCAACTTATATTTCGCAAGAATGGATGTAAATAAAGTTTACAAAACAAAAGATGTGTGCTTAATCTTTCTATTTGTGCTGATAATCACCTTGTTGCAGAACATAATGATGAGATGTTAAAAAATTGCGACGTCTTTAATCCCAAAAAGGTATTTTTAACCAAAATAAGAGAAACGTAAGTTAGTATGTATGTAATTAATGTAGTATATATGGCTTATGCAGTCATAAAAAAGCACGGACAGACAAAAATAGTGTACCATTTAAAAATTATTTATTGAACAAAACTGCTTTGGTTTCTTAGTCCTCCTTTCCGATCTTTCAATTGCTTGACGTATACGTCGACATTCCATGTCCATTATTGCGAAACACAACAAAAACACAGCTCCGATCACAGCGTCCTCATTGTTGTTAACGTCGTATTTCTTCTTTGTTTTCGTTGTTGAACGCCGACGTCGCTGTCGACCGGCTTACGTCACTTCCTAGTACCCACTGTCGGTGCGAATGCAACCCTTTATATAGTACTGGGAAATAGTTTGCGCAAAATCGTCCCAGTACTGTACTTTTAGTTCTGGAACTAAAGCAGTGCGAAAGGGGCTATAAATGGCTTTAAATTATATTGTGGAGGTAATTTCTAAGTCAAATTTGAAGTGTGATTAATTTGTGATTAATTAGATTAATTAATCGCCACATTATGTAATTAATTAGATAAAAGAAATTAATCGCTTGACAGCCCTAATTCTTTCAGTTCATGCAGTATGTAGGCAAAGGTATTTAAAATCCAATAAATTACTGCCATCTGGTGGACAACAAAATAAAGAAAATCATGTGTAATACCATGGTGTAACTGCTAGATGGCTGTATAGTCCTACATAAATATTACAGGTTCATGCAATCCCTATTTGCAAAGAACAGTGTTTGTAGACATAATAATACATTTAATCAGCGGTGGGCCGTCAGGGGCAGCAGGGCCTTCTCTGCTGGCCCTATAAAAAATAAAATTCTGTGAAAAATGTTTTTATTGATTATTTGGGTATCATTTTAATTTGTGTAATGTCTACAAAATTGTCTATGATTAGTTTAGTTGAGGTTGAACTGGAATATCCTACATAAAAAAAGTCAATCAAATTTTGACGTTCAATGACAGCCCGCCCTCTGGGCCCAGCTACGTTCCCAGTGCTACCCCCAGCGTTAGACCGCCCCTTTAGTCAGGGATTTCCAAGGTACGAAAGTGAAACTCAACGAAAAGTAAATGACAGCTGCAGTCATCGGCGCCTACACCAGATCTGGTTGCCGATCTACTAAGGCGCTCTAGACAAAAGAGATTAGCTGAGAAAGGAAGACACACCCAAACCGAATTCGCTAACAAAGGCCAGCAAAGTTTTTATGCGCCATTTCAAAGATTGCAACTATGAGTGCTATGAGTGGCTAACAGCTAGCACAGAGCACAAGTATTTTGTTGGCTGTTTTTTAATACGAGTAAAGGGACATGGAATGACAGACCCATGGATGTGCAATTAATCGTGTTTCGATTTCGATTTTGGCCTCCAACGATGAAAATCCGAGATAAAACATTATGTACAGTTTTGCTGCTAAAATCATGTGGGCGCGTCGTCATTTGTAGAGTGATGTGAACGGAGCAGAGCACAGACATGTGCATGGCAGATTACTTTTACTGATCCATGTAAGGAAATTTACTCCGCATTTAACCCACACTAATCTAGCCTACTGCTGAAATTGTTGATCAGCCGTCATTGTTGTTGAGAGCCTGTCGTGCAGCATAATATGTGCATTATATGCATATAGATGTGTTAGCTGTAACAGAGATGTGTAAGATGTGTAAATGTAGTTTACAGTTGCTTATTGAAGGCCCTGACTGAAACCCCACGGTACGCCACTGCATTTAATAGATATTGCATTTAGATATTTTAATTAAACGTTATCAAAGTCTTCTTTTTGTCAAAGTGTAGATTTTTTATTTTTTATTTAAAATATTGAGTCTTTTGGCTCAACCACATAGTAGAAAGTCTCTAACTCAGCTTTGATCGCACTTTATCATCCCATTGATTACTGTTTTTCCCTGCATTATTGCTCTGTGTTACGGTCACATCAGTTTATATATGTGTGCAATTGTGTGTGTTTGAATGGCTGTGTCCATTTTTTATTTATTTATTTACATTATTCAAGCTTGTGGACCTTCCTCTGTTTTTGGCCTTATACAGTACACCCTGAAAATTAGTGGGGCTTATTAATAACAATAGGAGTCAAGTTCCTAATAAGCCCACATTTCTGAATTATAAACAGAACATGAAATAATATATGGGTGAAACTGATTCTTAAATGCTTCCATTTTTATGGTTATTAACAGTTTTTTTTTTTTTTTTTTAATGAATTCACTTTTCCATCTGTCTACAACTCAGGTAGTGTCCTGCACTACCTACACATTCACATAAAATTAATCTTTCAAATACAGAATATGACTTCAAATACCAAGAATAGGTTACATTTAATTTATTATGCTCTTAATTTTAAAATATTATTAATAAATTGTCACGGCACTTTGGAGGACGACTTCTACAGAGACAGTGTCTGACAACTCACGAACTGAACATTCGATCAGCTCCAAATAAATGCTCAGAATGGGCCATTTATTCATTGCATCGCTGGTTATGAGTGTATGGGGATTTTTATACTGTTCAATAAAGTTTAAGTTTCACACACACACACACACAGAGAGAGAGAGAGAGAGAGAGAGATTTTCCATAATGCATACATTGACATTTCCATATTAGTTATATATTACATTACATATTAGTTTTAATATACGTTGTATAAATAAATGTTCAGATGTCCTAGTGTAAATGTCCAGATGTTCTAAACCATGTTGTCTTAATGCTTTGGCAATACAAAATGTATTGTTTGTCATGCCAATAAAGCTATTTGAATTTAATTGAATTGAAAATTGAGAGAGAGAGAGAGAGAGAGATCTTTACTTTCACCTTTATCTACAAACTTGGCCCTATGGGTTATGATTCAGTTTCCGAGTTTATCTTGGACCTCAACTAACGTTATATGGGCTGCCAGAAGTCCCGTTTTAGCAAGAACGCCCCGTTTTTGGGCAAAACTTTGCCAAACTATGTGTAAATGAAATCTTATGTAAATCTGACAATATAGGTGCACTTCTTGTATTCTTATGGCTGTACAGGAATCAACACACACAAAAAGCCCCCCGTTTGACAATAATGCAGGCAGAAAACAAACATAATTAGTACTGTCCGTTTTCTTACAACAAAACAAAAAGCTGAGAGTTTTAAATGTGGCACAATACAACAATCGTGAACTCATCTCGGAAAATAAACAGCCTTTTGTATAAACCTCAGCGCGCATTCACGACTCGAGTTGAATTAGAGTTTGAGGTCAGACGACTTACCTTATGATCACCCGGGTTCATATAATTTCAGTCAGAAAGGGGAGTCTGTTTAGGTTTGTTTCGGTGTGTCTGGTGCCTATGACTGTTCTTTCGCGCAGGAATGAGACATTACCTCACCTTCAGTGTGAGATTAGACAAAAGCAACAAAACTGTGTCTCAAAAATTAGGCTACTCTGTATTAACTGAACAGTTGCATTGGTCTGAATATCAGCATTGCTGTGATTACAAGAGATGTGCTGATTTTGAACAGAAATCTTGCTTGCGTGAATTGCCAAATTGCACTTTTCCTAACAAAAAGTATAGTCGTTCCGCAGTCTATGTGTATTCTGTATTCTGTAGAATTCAGCGAGTTGATATAATTTCGAATGCAGTAGAATAACTCACCTTCTGTCCGCTCGCGAGCACGTCTGAATCAGACATGAGGGTCTGCTAGCGCGCGCTCTCTGGAGATGAAGTCAGTTTAGTGTAGAGCTCCGAGTGCGCTTCTCTGCCTGACTCTGACCCACCGCTTAAAACTACTAGCAATGACGGGAATGAGACATTACATCACCCGTGAATCTGAGATTAACACACTGTTTCATGTGTTTCCTCCAAACGCTGCACTTAATTACACGGAGAAGCAGCCAAGAGGGCGTCGACCTGAGAACCCATTCTGCACGTCTGACTCAGATTTTTAAAAAAAAAAAATAGTCATGCTTCCATGCAGGGCCGTAGCTAGAGGATTGGGGGCCCCCTGAAAAAAATATTGATGTGCCCCCCCCCCCACACATACACATACACATACACACACACATACATATCATATACTGTACAATATACAAGCATGGAACCAAATTGCATGCTTTTTTTGTGGTTTTCATAATATCTCAGTTATACAACTAATACAATATTAGAATTATTCACAGAACATGGGCCTATATAGTATAATTCCTGGATTTTGTGGGGGCCCCTGGGCGGTGGGGGCCCCTAGAATTGTCACCACCTTTCACCCCACTAGCAACGGCCCTGCTTCCATGCATGCATTACCAGCTTTCTGTTCATCCACAAATGAATGAATGATTGAATGAATGAATGAATTAAGCATTTATATAGCGCTTTTATTGTGTATTGCTATACACCCAAAGCGCTTTACAATCATGAGGGGGGGGGGGGGTCTCTCCTCAACCCACCACCAACAAATGTGACCCTGGACCACAAAACCAGTCACAGGGGTAATTTTTTTTTTTTTATTCTTTTTTAAAAATCTGGAATCTGAGGGTGCAAAAAATATTTGAGAAAATCATCTTTAATTGTCCAAATGAAGTTCTTAGCTATGCATATTACTAATCAAAAATATGTTTACTGCAGGAAATTTACTAAATATCTTCATGATCTTTACTTAATATCCTAATGATTTTTGGTATAAAAGAAAACTTAATAATTGTAACACATACAATGCATTTTTGGCTATTGCTACAAATATACCTGTGCTACTTATGAGTTATGACTGCTTTTGTGCTCCAGGGTCACAAATATGTATAAACATCATTGGTGTTCTTTAAAATATTAAGAGTTAATTTGCAAAAACAGATGACTCCATTTTTAACAGTTTTCAAAAATCATGTTTTTTTCATTGTGCATTCCAATTAATCTCAATTAAACTGCAGTTGGGTTATTTTGATTAGGTAAAACTAAAAAAATAAATAAAAATGCAGCCAACACAATAAAAACATAATAAAAAACATATTTGAAAATAAAAAAAGACTTTTTGCAAATAAACTCATTTTATAAATGAAAAATTAGTATCACCATCTGATATAAGCTTCTTTAACAGGTAGAACTACAGTTCGGCAAATTACGTGTATTTTGATAATTCACAATTTAATAGTAAAGAATTTTTAATTATAGTTTAAACTGAATGCCTTAATGATTTCTACTTGATTTTTAATGCCCTGGATGTTCATGGTCCAGAAATGACACATAAATGTCAATGAAACCATAAAGAAATTAATCAAAATTTCTATAATTAAAAAAATAATAATAATAACGTCAATGAAACATTACGGTCTTATTTCTGTTTACATCCCAAAAGGTCACAGGTAACTTTGAACTATTTTAAAATGGTTTAAATTGCTTTTCAGTATAAAACAGCTCAAAAGAAAAGCCAAAAATATGTTTCATGTAACTTTTTTTTAATATATATATATATATATAGAAAATACATCAAGACCAAAAATCCTCATTTGTGTCATCACTTCATGAGTCTTGAATGTCTTTGTTCATCTGCACTGTAAGTAACCTTCACATTTCTGCATGACCTTGAGCAATGAATAAAAAAAATTATTTGCATAATTTAGTACATACTACAAGTTTTAGGTGTGAACACTCTTTACAGTAATCATCTGATACATAAACATACTTCTCATTCTTTCTACAGGCACAGAGTTTTATCCTGAAAGCATTACATGTCTCCGTTTATAAACGGAAAAACACAATGAAAAGAATACAAACTACACAGCTTACTAGTGTCTCAAAATCAACAAAATGCACCAAAGCAAGGTGAGTCCTGGTCTAATTGTCAGTAATAGGGAACACAATGCAGACAGAGGGAAATAAAAACAGCACTTGACGGGTCAGAAATGTGCGATGCATCATCTCAGCTGGAGATCAGATCGGCAGCACTCCCTCAAACACCACAGTCAGTAACTGCATACTTCAGATTCTTCACAAATAACAGCATTCCCATCATGCTGATTAAGCACAGCACTCGATTCTCCTGTCATCCAGCGGCTGCACACTCGGGCACTTCGTGAGGGGCATGAAGGGTGCTTTACATGATGATCCGCGGCTCAGGAACAGAGTCTGTGATGGATTTATGAGGCAGGACATTGGCACCGTTGATGTAGAGTTCATCGTTCACGATCACGTCTTCACCCAGAACCGTGACGTTCTCCATCCGCACCTGACCAACACAATCATCATCACACAAATCACACAGAACAGCCTTCCACAAGAATAAATCCCATTCACATACTCCAACTTATCCAAATTTTTGATTTCATTTCATCATTCACAATGCTTTATAAGATGAGTAGTGGTTAGTAAAAAAGTTATATATTTAAAACACATTTATTTCATACTAAGTACAGTTCAAATCTTTTAACATATTTACTGACAGATAATTCGAGACTTACTGATATAAAAATTATAATTAGTGCTGTCAAACCACGATTAATCGCATCCAAAATAAAGGTTTTTGTTTACATAATATGTGTGTACTGTGTATATTTATTATGTTTATATAAATAAACACACATGCATGTATATATTTAAGTAAAATATGTTATGTTTATATATTAAATATATTTATATATAATATAAATTATATGAATCTAAATATACACATGCAAATATTAAATAATAAATATGAAAATGTATTTGTAGAATACTTAGCATGAAATAAATGCATTTCAAATACATTTAATTGTATTTATTTTTTACTAGGGTACTTTTATGCTTTGAATAGAAGTCTTTAATATTGTCATTCATAAAATAACTCCTTTGTAATTGCTATGAAGAAAATAAATGAAAAGGTTAACAGTGAAACTCACCCACTGCCCCACTGAAGAGCTCCATCCCACAATGCAAGACTCCAGCCACGAGTGGGAGCGTATGTGCGCCCCCTTCAGGACGGTACAGCGCTTTACTCTCACGCCATCCTCCAGAACCACTCCGGCTCCGATCGTCACATTGGGCCCGATGGTACAGTTTTCACCGATCACCGCCGTTGGGTCCTGGGTTGAGGTTACAGTGTGTCATATATTTATAGTACATGCATCATATTCTGCTTACAATATATGTATAGGCACGGTATACGTGTTGTTAGGAGAAATACAAAGCATGTTTCATGTTTACTGAACATTACAGAAAATGGAAAGTGACTTTAAACATTATCCATTTTTTAGATTGAGTAAAAGACCAAATTCCTTCTTTAGACATGTTTTTAGTTCATAGGGACACTTTTTGTGCCTAATTATGGATCTCCACTGTGTTAAATACTTCCTGAAAATCCTTTTTAGTCCGAATTTTTTTTTTTTTTACTGAGGAAATAGTCATCAGTTCTTCATTTAATCCATACTAATGAAAAAGAAAATTTAAGGAGAATTTTTTTAATTCCTGCTCAGAGCCAATTTCTTATTTAATAATGTGAGCATACCATAAACTTTCCATTCTTCTGAAAGGCTCAGAAGCATGACCATGCTGTATGTTACCAGACACTGTTGTCAAGAGTTTTTTCCTGATTTGCAATGTTATTAAAATGCAATTTTAACACACAGTTGTGTAGATTTTTGTCTTTCCCCATTCAAGTAAATAGAAGCTCTACTTGCTGGGAATAGCTCTTACAAATATGGATATCAAATGAGCTGACTTGCTTTAAATGGTTGTTACAAAACTTTACAAATGTGTAAAGTTAATTTATTTTGAGCTACAAAATAAGGTGTGTTCAAAGGCTACATAATGAATATCAACAGGACCAAACAAGAAGTAAAAGGTGAATGTTGACATAAAGAGTGAAAACCGTGTCTCACCACGAGAACGTTTCCGAGGAAGCCTGGTCCGGTGCGGAGACGCTCGGGGGCCTGCTGCCGAACAGACTGCAGGTACATGCACATGCCTGTCAGGAAGTCTTTGGGCTGGCCGATGTCCATCCAGAAACCTGAAACACACAAGTTTAGTAACTATATGATGCATATCACAACTGGATCGAAATTACGCCAAATGTTTCAAGGAGAAACAGTGTTTGATGGAAAATCAAAATGTCAAACAGTAATGAAAAACGTGTTAGTTGGAGTGAAGAAGAGGCCATATTATTCAGTTTTGGTCCAAAAATATTATTCAAGACAAACTAGATGGTACAGTTTTCTATATATATGCCCAACTGAGGCAAACAGCAAAGTAAGCCCTTATTTAAAACGGTTGTGTTCTGTATTCATCCAATTAATGATACTGATAAAGCAAATATGCAAATAAGAATGTACTGAGTAAACCTGAAAGTATGATAACTATACCATTCATCTATACTAGTTAATTCCTAACCCAGGGTTAACGCTGGAAAAACTTGAGCCACGATTTTGTTAGCCTAAGGTTTAAGTGAGTTGGGATTAGCAGTTTTAAGTGTAAACGACCCGTCTGATTATTTAGGCGAACTGTACAAATTTATATGAATAAACCTGTAAATATATATATATATATATATATATATATATATATATATATATATACACACTGCCAATCAGTAAGATTTTTCTCTTATGCTAATCAAGGCTGTATTTATTTGATAAAAAATACAGAAAAAAACAGTAATACTGTGAAATATTATTGCAATTTCTAATATTGGTTTCCTATTTTAATATACTTTAAAATATAATTTATTTCTGTGATCAGCGCTGAATTTTCAGCATCATTACTCCAGTCTTCAGTGTCACATGATCTTCAGAAATCATTCTGATATACTGATTTATAATCAGTGTTGAAACTGTTGTGCTGCTTAATATTTTTTTAAAACCTGTGATACTATTTTCTTTGATTCTTTGATGAATAAAAAGTTAAATAGAACAGCATTTATTCAAAATAAATTTATTTTCTAACAATATAAGTTTTTACTATCACTATTTATCCATTTAACACATCCTTGCTGAATAAAAGTATTAATTTCTCAAAAAAAATTAAATAATTACTGACCCCAAACTTTTGAATAGTAGTGTATATCAGAACACAACATTTCTCTTTTGAATAAGCACTGTTCTTTTTAACTTTCTATTAAGTACTGAGGTAATATTTGTGAGAAATATATGAATGTATGATTGTATTGGAGTAGTCCTAATCAGACGTGTCAGGTGAAAGCTGTGTGATGCTTCACCTTGCAGCTCCATGGCATAAAGGTGTCCCTCCTCCGCCATCACAGGAAATATCTCCTTCTCAATGGAAGTGGGTCGCAACTGAGTACAAAACACAGAAAACAGTTAAAAATTTAAGCAAAATGAAAACAAGTTAAATGTGCTGTAAGCAAATATTTATGGAATAGTATAAAGAAAACAGTCCTACTCCATGAAAGATATCCCTAGCATAACTGACCTGAGATGCATCACATAAATCTCTGTCATAGCCCTAGACTCTGTGAGCAGTATACAGGCCACATTGATCCCCTCTATCTAGCCAATCAGAGAAGCTGACTGTCAACATTTAAATGCACACATTTATACATTTGACAGACACTTTTTAACTCATAAGTTGTATGAATGCATTTACATTGCAACTACATATATAATTCTGTGAGATCGTTTTAAAAATAACATTTTGATGAATGATACTTTACTAAAAGTCGCCATGAAATGGAAATTTGACCTATGTATTTTCCGAATGGGTGTTATTGATCTTATTATGAACAATTCGTCTATGCAAGTACAAATTAAAAACATTGTAAATATGTTTAGTCATTGTAGTAGTAAAAATGGCCTGTTTTTGCAAAAAGAGTTTCATGGCCGGTAAAAAAAATGTTTGGCCGGTAAATTTTATTACGTCACCGGCCATTGGCAGGTGTGACAAAAAGTTAGTTTTAGGCCCTGTTTATGTCTAAAACCAATTAGAGAATTAATAGGCCTTTTATATAGAGCTATATAGGAATCTAGTAGCTAAACCATGGAATTGCAGATGTTTTTCTTATTTTACTCCCACCAGATGGCACTACTCTGGCTTCAAAAATTGGATTTTAAAGGCATTGACTCTATTTTAACATGAAATACTGCATTCATTGAAAAGTATATTAAAATATATATTTTTTAAAATTTGTATTATTTTCTCTATTATTATTTCTCTTAATAATATCTCTATTATTATTTCCTCTATTATTTATTATGTATTATTTATATATAGGAACACTATAAATCTCACAGAATTATAGTGTTCCTGTGGCTCAGTGGTAGAGCATTGCACTAGCAGCGCAAAAGGTTGTGGGTTCAATTCCCAGGGAACACACTTACTGACAAAAAAAAAATATTATAGCCTGAATGCACTGTAAGTCGCTTTGGATAAATGTTAAATGCATATGTTTCATTTTAAAAATTAAAATAAAAATAATAATTAAAATTAAAATGTAAATAAAACGTCATAACTGGATCTTCCAGTAAAAAAAAAAAAGTGTGTTGGTCTTCTAATCATTTAGTAGATTTGAACCGAGGGAGAAATTGTTCTCATCATGAACGAAGCCTTTACTTAAAGTAATTTTATACTGTACTACAGTTAAAACTGTAATTCAATGATTTTTTATGTAAATCACAATAAATGCAGTACAATGAGAATGAGACTTTTCACACTGTGGTAATTAGATTTTGAGGGGAGAAATATACCTAACTGTCACAACGCAAATAATGTACCATAGGTTGTTTCCTATAAGCAATATGTATTGATTGCAGTCAAAAAAAATTATATTTTTGAAAATTCCATATAAAATGACAGTGTTGTTCTGAGACGGTGTTTGTGTCAGTCCTGACCTGGATTCTTCTCAGCATGGCAGGGCTGAAGATGTACATCCCGGCATTGATTTTGTTGGAGACAAACACTTGCGGCTTCTCCACAAAGCGGTGTATTCGTCCAGTGTCTCCTTCATACAACACCACACCATACTTAGATGGCTCTTCCACTTTTGTCACCTGAAACATCAGCCAGATAATGAGTAACAGAGTAACGGTGAGTAATGTTGGGTGAAATATTCCTTCAGAGATGAGAGAGGCAGAAATTTACAGAAATGTATCAGGTTAGGATCTAAAAATGTACTTGTTTTATACAGTGCCTTGAAAGGAGCTGTAAAACCTTTTAGGATAGACTTTGGGGTTGAGTCATATTTCAGCATTGCATAATATAAATCTCAGACAGCAAGACCATACAGTGGTTTCCACAACATTTGGGATTTCCAAAGAAAGTGTGTTTCTTACGACAATGGTGCCCTCTCTGCCGTGCTGCTGGTGGAACTTCAGCATGTCGTCGAAGGGAAAATCGCAGATGACGTCACTGTTGAGAACGAAGAAAGGCTCCTCGTTATCGGTCAGCAGCTCTCGCGCCAAAGCCAGAGGACCAGCTGAGAGAAAAACATCAGATGCTTCACATTGGCTGTGTTTGTGCATTTATCCCTCTGGTGCTCCTCATTTGGGAGTCACACCTGTAATCTTCACAGTCAAAAGTTAAACCTAAAATGTAACTTTTTTTGCCCCAGTAAAATAAATGTAATATATTTTTTCATGGCACTAATTAATATTTATGCAATAATTATGATCAATCTCTGCCCTTTGAAAATAATACAAATTTTAAAATATATATATTTTAATATACTTTTCAATGCGCGCAGTATTTCATGTTAAAATAGAGTCAATGCCTTTAAAATCCAATTTTTGAAGCCAGAGTAGTGCCATCTGGTGGGAGCAAAATAAGAAAAACATCTGCAATTCCATGGTTTAGCCACTAGATTCCTATATAGCTCTATATAAAAGGCCTATTAATTCTCTAATTGGTTTTAGACATAAACAGGGCCTAAAACTAACTTTTTGTCACACCTGCCAATGGCCGGTGATGTAATAAAATTTACCGGCCAAAATAATTTTTTACCGGCCATGAAACTCTTTTTGCAAAAACAGGCCATTTTTACTACTACAATGACTAAACATATTTACAATGTTTTTAATTTGTCCTTTACCTTACTAAAAAACAACAAACAGATTTATTATTATAAACTCTGTTTGCAGTGCGTATGTGGTGTGTATATTTCCCCCACACCCACGTTAACGGATTAGACCAGGGCTATTCAGTTAGCTTCATTTGAGGGCTGGATTATCGAACAGAAAATTTTAAGGGGGCCAATGGGGTGGGAGCCCGATCTCTTTCTGGGGGGACCTATAAAAATAGACATTAAATTTAAATCTAAAATCTATAAAAGGTTAACATTAGTGCTGTCTGTCAATCGATTAAAAAAATAATTAAATCACACATTTTTCTGTAATTAATCATGATTAATCATATATACTGTCATAATTTCACATTGAACCTCCAAATTAATGTAGTAACAGCAAAGATAGTATATTTTAAAATATGCTTTTATTAGCATCTATTTAACTAAGTAGCCTATTATTAATTATGTATTGATACCAATACTGCTACTGTGTCTCTATTAAATGCATTTTCCCTCAGTTTTACCTATTAATTATAGCCATTCAACATTTACAGTTGTCTATAATTGAAATCCATTATTTTTAACATTTAATAGGCTCTGAAATATTAAGTGATTTTAAAACAATCTTCACATAAACTATAATGTTTGTGTATAATGTAATATATATGCATAAACTATAAAGATTAATTTGTATTCAAGCTACAAAAGTTAATCAGTGGGCCTCATTTATAAAATGTTGCGCAGAATCCATCCTAAATTTGATCGTACGATCATATCTCGGATATGCGTACGTTTGATTCATAAAATGAACGTACGAACAAAAAACGTGCGTACGCGTCTCTTTCAGATGTGAAATCTATGAATCAAATGATCTTGAACTTGCGCGCAACTGAATGGTTTCAGCTCTCTGCCTTGTAAACGACTCCTAATTAATATCATTAACATATAAAATATCACCAATCATCATAATTAAGAACAGCGAGCTGCAAGAACAGCTTATATTTTAAAAAACCTGCAATACTCCGACAATAAAAAGTGCGTACGTCTGCTCAGACCCTGACGTGACGCTAAGCACTTTTTCACGTCAAAGACCGTTTTTATAAATATGAGCGCTGGCGTGGATTTAAGCGTACACACACTCTACGATCAAATCTGATCGTACGCACACTTTATAAATGAGGCCCAGTGACTAGAGCAGTCGAGTGATTTCTCTTTTTCTTTTGTTCTTTGATTTACATCAATGACAGACTTCAGCAGGTTTCACTTTAAAATCAGCGCTGTCTCTTTAAAACCTGATGCACGACGCGGATCTAACACATATCCTATTTTCTCCAAACTCTTTACAGTCATTAAAGACTTAACTCATTTAAGACTACGTTTACGAGATAACTCGCCAAATCTGCATATTTTGACATAATTGTGTGTGTTTTCGTCCGTTAAAGCGCTACTGGTGCGCTGTCTTAAAGCGTCTCGGTGTATGTGTTCAGCTGAACGTAGCCTACTTCACTGCACCGTTCAGGCGGCGTAACCCCAGATATGAGTCGCCACATTCTTGAGTTATGAAGAATAAATTTTCCGAAATGAAGCAGCAATATCTTAATGTAAAAGTTATTAGAACCGTGTGTAGGGACAAGCGGGCCATCACTCTGCTCTGACCTTATCAGCCCGTTTGTATTATTTGATTCGTTCTTGTCGCTTATGACAGAACAGCTAATCACGATGAGCTCGTCTTTGGAAAATATTATTTTATTCGCTTACGTCAGAAACAGCAAATCTCTTTAAAACTGGCTGTTGTTCTCACTACAATGCATTGTTATATTTTGTAATTTTTTTACCCGCCAACTGGCGACTGACACTGTTACACGCAGATTTTTACTCGCATTTGGCACTTGGCGAGTGTTAATTTTAGGCCCTGTTCATAAATATTTATTTTTATTAAGTTGTGTGTTTGGATATATATTTAGACATTCTCAAAGACAACTTTTTGTAAAGGTTTAGATTTAGTTTGGTTTGAAATGTTGATTTGAAGTTATTACTACAGTCAAACCTAAACACGGAGAAAGCATTTTGTTACACAAAATATTAAAATTCTATAAAAATGTAACAAAAATTAACAGGAATGTTTTGTCAGAGCTTAATCCTTCTGGGTCTAATCTGATTTCAACCTCTTATTTCAGTTTTCTGACTCATTTTGGCTATATGGTTATAGCAGACCAATTAATTTGAGTGTGTATAATTGTGCGTGTGTGTGTCTGTGAGTGTGTGTGTCTGTTTTGCACTCTTGATGTTTTAGAGTGTAACCACTTCCTTGCTGTGCACTTTTTTACTGCATTGTAGTTTAATTATTGCTTTTATTTTATATGTTTGCTGTGTTACAGTCACACCAGTTCATAGGTGTGTGTGTGTGTACACGTGTGTGTGTGTGTGTGTGTGTGTGTGCGCGTGTGTGTGTGTGTGTGAGTGGATGTGTTGGTTTTGCACTCGATGTTTTAGAGTTTCACCCCATCATTGCTGTGTTTTTTTATTCTGCATTGTGTCAGATTTGTAGATTGTACATTTTCTGAATTCTCAGAATTTTTGTCGATTTCCCATTAATTTCCTATGGTCGGTCATTTTTGACCCAAGACCACAAGTGTGACAAGTATTTATTTTTTTTACGACCACTTAGCCTGCTCGAATCATGCCCTCAATTTTTTTTTTGTGTGTTCACGTCCCAAATGCCATAAAAGTCACCAAGTTTTGTACCATTCCCATGAAGCTGTGATTTAAAAAAATTCAAAACATATAATTTTCGGTCAAAAGTGAGCAAAGAGCACCTTAAAGCGATATGAAAATGTTCACCTACCGGTGCCTAGAGGTTCCTTCTCATGTGAAAGGGAGATTTTTATTCCAAGCTGAGCAAATCACAAATAAGAGCGTATGACTTTGATATTCACCATATAAAAGACAAAACTGCATTCTAAACGAGTTAAGCATACCCTCTGCTCCTGAGCTCGCATCTCTCGCTCCAACAGCTCAGACATGTAGCTCACAGCCAAAATCACATGACGGACTCCGGCCTGACCACAGAGACACCAAACATTAATATTATAAGGCTGCAAAGCAATCAGAACAAAGCAGAAATGTAGGGAGAGGTGTCCTCCTGAGCTACCTTGACCAGAGCCTCCACCTGATGCAGCAGGATGGGTTTGTTGCAGAACTCAACCAGAGGTTTGGGCACAGTGAGCGTGAGTGGACGTAACCTCGTGCCATAGCCACCAACCAGGATCAGAGCTTTCATTGTGGGTCACTGGAGCGGGACGCTGTCAGACGGGCATCAGGTGCAATTATTTATATATGGTGCCTGAGAAACAAAATGAGAAACATCTGCAACAACCCTCATTACATGAGCGTTTATAAGGGCTTCAAACACTAGTGAATATCACAATGGAAAATATTTGACACCTTCTTTATGTCCCATGAGAACACACCCACACAGCACACCTGTAATACCTGAAAACCATCTCTCTAGCAATGAACCTGACTGATATTTCATCCATTAAACAAATCTCATATTTAATTATTTATTTATTTTGGTCTAGAGTACAGTTTTGAAGTCTCAGCACAATTTCTCAACCATTCTGGGATGTGTTTTTAAACATTATTGAAGAAGTTCACATGTATTCTGGACACTTTTACTTCACTATCCAACTCATTATTTTTATTTTGGTATGATGCTAATAATAAATAATTTATTTTTGTAATTTATTTTGTATTATACTTTGTTCATAAGTAAAGTAATTTACAAGCATTTAATATTTAAGTATGTAAAATTATAGAATATTAATACCAACACAAATACAATACAATTTAACAATTACTTGTAACAATTATTATTATTATTATTATCAGTAGTACACACATAGCGTGTACTGTAGAGCTCATGTTTCATATATGATTTAATGATAAACTCACCCAGTAAACGATTCACCTGCTGCACTGGTTTGATTATTACCTTCAAATGATCAACAAAAAAAGACGATGGCTTTTAAAGTCACTTCCACAAAACAGTTTGACCCGTTGTTTAGATCTGACAGACCTGTAATATTCTGTAATGAAGAGAGTTCAGTTCAGTTCCGTGCAGTGATGATGAGTCAGCGGGAGGGCGGGGCCTCTAGAGCGTCACGGGTCAGTGGACTGTACCACTATTGCGAGGGAATCACCGGACATCTGCCTTAAATTACTGAAGACTTTACGTCTTGCCAACATCTTTTAAACGATCGAAGAGTATCTTGTAAGAACTTGTTTTATAATATAATATGTCATGACGCTAATTATAAACAAAATAATGGATTAACAGTTAATATTATCTATAGTCCCCCCCTCCCCTCCATTAAAATGACAGACGCGGCCTTCTGGACCAATCATTTCATAACAACGTTGCGCGGAAGTGAATAAGAGCCGAATCAAAAATAATTCCATAAAAGTCAAGCAGCTTTATTTATAATTATGTAAAATACATAAATACTGTGTTTTAATAAAACTAGTGTGTCAGTATTGTTTTGTTTACACACGCCATGTAAAGAACACATGACCGACTTAATGCTTTTTATTATTAACTTCATCTCAGTAACCGATATATCTTGTAATTCTACACTATTGAATTGAGTGCAGGCACTGTTTGATGAACATAACTTGAAATGCCTTGAGCTGGATGATGACACTTCTATCTTCTGTAGAGCTGCTTTAGAGCTTAATCCTCTTCACTTCATAATTGATGAATTTTGTGTTCACGGTCAAAACTGACTTGTTATTATAAATAGAATTGGGCGACTTCCTCCAGTGTCCACCAGATGTCACCTGAACTCTAACCTGGAAATGTAACTTGGCCCTCCTAATACTCATTAACTTCCTCACTCAATTAGTGTATTTTATAATGCTATAAATTACAATTAGAATTAATTATGCATGCAATAAATGCTGCTTTGCACGTTTTCTGTTTGATTATCTGCTTCTATGATTTCCGTGAGTACTCCATGAGTTTAAGGACTCCATAAAGACATGTTTAATGCATGTGTTGATCAGTCAGAGCATGATTTGGACCTTTAACTGTTGGTTCCACTTTTTGAGTATAGGCCTGAAAATGACATTTCCAACTTAGATTATTATAAATTTTGAATGCTTTGGAGCAGCAACTTAAGGTTGGTCTCTTCTTAAAGGAGACACTTGGCAGATTATTGTAGAGGTGAAAAAAGTTCTAAAAATGATATTACAAAAAGGTTATGGAAGTTTAAGTTTATGAAAATATAAAATGTAAAAAAAATTATATTTATATTTTATTTTTATATTTTACTCTAAAACTGCTAGAAAATCAAAAGCAAAAATCTGAAGAAGTTGTGTTCCAAATTTGAGGTTGATATCTCAAAAAATGAGCTTTCAGTGAGATTTTGTTTGGGCGTAGTACCAAGCTTCTCCACTAGATGACCATCAAACCCCATTAGTGACCATATAAGAGCGTCTCCACTAGATGACCATCAAACCCCATTAGTGACCATATAAGAGCGTCTCCACTAGATGACCATCAAACCCCATTAGTGACCATATAAGAGCGTCTCCACTAGATGACCATCAAACCCCATTAGTGACCATATAAGAGCGTCTCCACTAGATGACCATCAAACCCCATTAGTGACCATATAAGAGCGTCTCCACTAGATGACCATCAAACCCCATTAGTGACCATATAAGAGCGTCTCCACTGGAGATGACCATCAAACCCCATTAGTGACCATATAAGAGCGTCTCCACTAGATGACCATCAAACCCCATTAGTGACCATATAAGAGCGTCTCCACTAGATGACCATCAAACCCCATTAGTGACCATATAAGAGCGTCTCCACTAGATGACCATCAAACCCCATTAGTGACCATATAAGAGCGTCTCCACTAGATGACCATCAAACCCCATTAGTGACCATATAAGAGCGTCTCCACTAGATGACCATCAAACCCCATTAGTGACCATATAAGAGCGTCTCCACTAGATGACCATCAAACCCCATTAGTGACCATATAAGAGCGTCTCCACTAGATGACCATCAAACCCCATTAGTGACCATATAAGAGCGTCTCCACTAGATGACCATCAAACCCCATTAGTGACCATATAAGAGCGTCTCCACTAGATGACCATCAAACCCCATTAGTGACCATATAAGAGCGTCTCCACTAGATGACCATCAAACCCCATTAGTGACCATATAAGAGCGTCTCCACTAGATGACCATCAAACCCCATTAGTGACCATATAAGAGCGTCTCCACTAGATGACCATCAAACCCCATTAGTGACCATATAAGAGCGTCTCCACTAGATGACCATCAAACCCCATTAGTGACCATATAAGAGCGTCTCCACTAGATGACCATCAAACCCCATTAGTGACCATATAAGAGCGTCTCCACTAGATGACCATCAAACCCCATTAGTGACCATATAAGAGCGTCTCCACTAGATGACCATCAAACCCCATTAGTGACCATATAAGAGCGTCTCCACTAGATGACCATCAAACCCCATTAGTGACCATATAAGAGCGTCTCCACTAGATGACCATCAAACCCCATTAGTGACCATATAAGAGCGTCTCCACTAGATGACCATCAAACCCCATTAGTGACCATATAAGAGCGTCTCCACTAGATGACCATCAAACCCCATGAGTGACCATATAAGGGCGTCTCCACTAGATGACCATCAAACCCCATTAGTGACCATATAAGGGCGTCTCCACTAGATGACCATCAAACCCCATTAGTGACCATATAAGAGCGTCTCCACTAGATGACCATCAAACCCCATTAGTGACCATATAAGAGCGTCTCCACTAGATGACCATCAAACCCCATTAGTGACCATATAAGAGCGTCTCCACTAGATGACCATCAAACCCCATTAGTGACCATATAAGAGCGTCTCCACTAGATGACCATCAAACCCCATTAGTGACCATATAAGGCTGGCTCCATTTCCATATATGGTTTGGGTGATCTGAAACATGTTTTTCCATACATTTCTCAATATTTATGACATAGACATCACATTTAGAAGTATTAAGGGTAATAAGGCAGTATTTGATTTCAATTCAACCTCTAAAAAACATAAAATACATGCAACAAGAACCCTGGACGTACGTTATAGTTCAAGCTGCATCAAAAATTGAGAACCTATTGTTTTTCTTTATATTCGAAACACTTTTAGACCTTTTTCTCTCAAAAAATAGAATGATGTTATCTTTTGAACACTTGACATGAACATGAATGGAGATTTTTACTGATTTTTCATGATTTTATATATGTATCACTATTTCAAAGTAAAGGTCAGAACTCGCTCTCTGAGTCTGATGAGTACTCTTCTTACAAATTAATAAATTACAGTTGCTCTGTAAAATATTTCAAAAATCAGTCACCAAAAGTCTTTAAGCTTTCAAACGATGTATAGTTTGTCAAGATTGCTTTAGGTTCAGACTAAGATATTGCTGTTTAAAACATGTAATGGTAAGTGGACCCGTGACAGTTAACAGGTTAAAGTGATGTGTTTGCAGCAGTGGACTTGTAGTTATGTTAAACATCACAGATCAGTGATGATGAGAAACAAATGCTAAATTAAACCCAAACAAAAATACATTCACAGTGTGTGCTTTAAAACAAAAAGCTTCTTTGTATAGACATATATAAGACACAAATGATTGTTTGTGTGTTACTGAAAAAACAAAAAGGCACTTTCAAACCTTGTGCCTAAAGGAGAATATTAACAGGAACGTTGGAAATGTGAATGTAAAACACATCTTGAAAAATTGAAGTAAAATGAAGCCTGCTCGTACATTAGGGCTACTAAAGTTTTTCAGTCAAGAGCAGTGAGTGATTGTATGTCTTTCTATTGTTGCTTGATTAACATCAATGACTTGGACAATAGCAACTAAATTAGACGCGCTTTCTGTGAGTGTATGCTTCAGTGTCTGCGCTCAGAAAACCGGACCGAACTGAGTCTCTTGCATCGTCAGATTTATCCTGCTCTTCTCTTACTCCCACATATTGGCATTTTTGAACGTTTTATGCGCCGTGCAGCAAGCGTATTTTAGCTTGTATGTCCCGCCGGTTCATATTCGCATCTAACCTCCTATGCATCAGATTCGTTCTGAATTAATCTCTTCCCAAATCATCCCTCCCTAACATTTTCATCTCGTTTTTATTCGTAGACAAAAATGTCAATAGATTTACATCATAATTTGTCCTTCAAAAAGAGTTTTCGTTCATTATCGTCTCGTTGTCGTCAGTGAAAAAAATGTTGTTGACGAAAATGATTCGTCAACGAAATTAACACTGCTGCTGCACATATAACATACATGAAATAACCCCCCTAGCATACATGATCACCCCGCAGCAGATCTATACAGGTGGAGCTGGGGAAGGTGGAGGGTTTCTGAAGCAACGCTGCTACTGCTAGCCAGTGTTGCAAACTTAATCTTATCTTAAAATCGTAAACTAATTTTCTGGGGAAGTTGCTAAAGGAAGGTCGATTTGTTGCTAAATGAGGTAGTTATGTCATTGCGCAATGACGTCATTGCATAATCACTACGCAAAATTGTCATCAAATCTCAGCAAAAAATATATTTTATATATGTTAATTTAGATTTGTTTGTAAAAAATAATATGCATAATAATAAAATATATATAACTGTATTTTTAAATACATTGAAATATTGAACACTTACACAATTTTGAATGATTACAATTTAGTTTTTTTTAATAGCTAGTAAACTATTAATACTACACATTCTCAACAATTATGCTTTAAGCAGTGTATTAGTAGTTAGTTAGTATGCTACACTCTAAGAGAAGTCTGTAAAAATAGGGCACAATCTACTGTTAATATGAAAGAATTTTCCGTATTGATTTTTTACCTGCATTTTAAATTACGCTTGTGTTGTCGGGTTACAGGGTTACAATGGATAATGTCCTGGAAAATTACTAGTATCTTTTCCATTTTTCTTACAGTGTACTAACTGATCAACAATTGCAGGTACAAGTTAATGAACATGTTATTATTATTACACAGAAATTATTCAATTATTATCATTATTAAATTTAACAATTGCAAATAGCAGCTAACTATTTACAGGTGTTCACGTGATGTGTACTGCATCTTTGGTTTCCACTTTTTGTGTAAATTGAATGGAAAATATGTGCCTTTTTATTGTCACTCAGTTGCTAAATAAATTAAAAAAAATTGCTAAATTTGTTGCTAGGTGCTTTTGGAAGAAAAAGTTGCTAGGATAGTCTGAAAAGTTGCTAAATTTAGCAACACTGGCTACAGCAAGCACTAGCCAAGTATTTGAATCCTGAGCAGTAAGCCCATTGGCTGCTGACGGTTGCTGCTGAAACCCAATCAGCTGCAACCGTGAATAATGATGTCATTATGTTTGACCTTTCTAGAGTTCCATTTCAGAACTTTGCATTTAAACTTATGGTTTGAATGTTTGTGGTTGTTCCTTCTGCTTTATTTGGTCAAATCAAAACAAGAAAATATTAAAGAGACAAAGACAACATTTCTTAAATAAACAATTTATAGCTCACATTCAAAGTTGTCATATTTTTTCTTAAAAAAATACCCATCCATGCAACAACAATAAAGATAAAAGTATAATTTTCTCTCTTTTTATGCCAAATCTATGAATCTGTGTTCCTCTCTCCTGCGTCGACAGACACAAATGAAAGCTACACTTTAATCAACGATGCCAACATGTTAGGAATTACGTGTCTTAAACGTAACTTGAGTACACTGCTCATTTATTGTGAGGGAACACATCACACATGTGGCATTTGTTCTTCAAACATTTCCCTTCAGCGGTTACAGAAATGATCGGATGACTTTGTTAAACAGCTGTTAAACAAACACTCCTGGGTATCCCAGTTATGGCTATTGACCAAAATCACACGTCTAAATACAGACACATCCCTACGGCACAACTCCGCATAGATGCCATGTTTTATAATGCTGATTTATTATTTATACACGTGATCAAAGTCAATAAATGTAGGACAAGACGAATGAATGAAGTTAATATATTTGCTCAACTGCTACTATAGGCAGATACGATGTCTGTTTCCCAGAGAATGGAGAAAGTGTCCATTTTTTGAGTAAAAGCATGTGCAATAAATGCTTCATCTAGACAGAGAACATGCTGAAGGTGTCATGATGAGGAGACGATCTCCACTCGACTGCTGACGGGACTCACAAGAACAAACCTAGGAACGAATCTTGCTACATTTGCTGATGGTGGGCAGAATGTCACTGCGTACGCTCTCAGAAAAAAAGGTACAATCACTGCCACTGTGGCGGTACCCTTTCAAAAGGCAACTAATATATACAATTCAGATAATAATTTGTACACTTTAGGTTACAAATCTGTACATTTAAGGTACTAAAATGCACCTTTTATGGGTAAGTAAAGTACAAAGGTGTACTTTTGAAAGGGTACTGTCCCAGTGTCAAGCTTTTGTACCTTTTTTTTCTTCAGAGTGTATTGGTGTAATTAAAAGACAACCCTTTGAAATAACTCTGAAACAAAACAAAAAAATGAAACAAAAATAAAAATCATGCTCTTGTAATGTGTTTATAATAATTTACAGTGCAGATGTTAGTGAGCACTAACTAAAATAAGCTTCTTAATCCGTCGGTTTTTCAACAAAAAATATCTAAATATACCTAAAACAAAAAAATTGGAGTAGGGAAATTGTTTAAAATATTAAGACTAGTTTTAAAAAAAATTCTCTCTCTCTCTCTTTTTTTTTTTTTTTGGTTAAATTGAGAGAAAAAATTAAATCTGTAAACAAGTGTTAATACCTTACACAATACCTTACCTTTGCTTTTCAGGATGATTTGTTTTGTTTTAAGGATGTTTAAATATTTTGACAGATTAAGAAAATTATATATATATATATATAATTTTTTTTTTTTTTTTTTTTTTTACAATGAGGCTTTTCTCTGCAATAATAACCACGTTACTGACAGGGGTAGACTTTTTAACACAAGGGTAATCTAAATTCAAGACTACAAATACACTATCCCACCAAAACCCCTACGGCTGCTAAATCACAGAGGGGGGACCAACTAAAATGTCAAAACTCTAACATGTGATGATTGCTTTAAATGTACAGAGTAAGATAGCTACCAAAAAGCCCAAAATATAATAACAATAAAATAAAAAGCATCATCTGACCGGTTAAATAGGCTCGCATAGCTAAGCTGTGAATTCAACTATTGCCATAAGGCCAGATTCATCCTCTTGTCATCAGAGATGAGTGGTTTAAAATGTCCTTTAAATGCCCCCGACTCCTACAGTAAAGCTTTGACTAACTGCTCTGAGCTAAATTTGCTCCCTTTTAAACTCCTGGAGAAATACCGAGTGTTTATACAGAAAACATATTTCACACTCCCTCGCACAAAAAAAATAAAACTCACAAGAAAAAACAACATTGCATGAAAATTAGTGCTGTTAAACGATTAATCGCATCCAAAATAAAAGTTTTTGTTTACATAATATATTTATGTGTACTGTGTATATACAGTATATTGTGTATACATAAATACACACACATGCATGTGTATATTTAAGAAAAATATGTTATGTTTACATATTAAATATATTTATATATAATATATACATGTAAATATTTTCAAAATATATACATGCATGTGTGTGCATTTATGTATACACAATATACTGTATATACACAGTACACATACATATATTATGTAAAAAAAAACTTTTATTTTGGATGCGATTAATCATTTGACAGCACTAATGAAAATACTTTTAAAACCTTTAAGATTTTTTTGTACGGTGACATTATTTTTATTAAGCATATCTTCCCTATCATTCTCATTAGTACAGTATGATGTGAACAAATAATAATACAGCATTTAAGTTGCAAAGTATAATTCCCGATGGAATAATGTGTGTCTGGATAAAACGTCCTGCATTATAAGAAGAATTTGCGGGGAGAAATGCTTTCAGGCTAAATTTAATGTCACGAAAATCTTAAAGGTCCTAAAAACAGGCTTTGTTTATGCAATATAAGATTTTTCTTTTTTTGATTCTTCTTGAGATTCACACACACACACAGACACAGAGACACACTTTCTCTCTCTTTAGCAATGCCACACTCTAAGAGAGACCCTGACAGCGGACACGGCCTGAGTTCATAGTTCATTCCTGCAGTGCTTCAGCTGGCCACATGGTGGTGATGAATCCATGTGACTATCAAACTGAAACCATCTTCTGTTGAGGGGAGGCTAGCAGCCATTTCTTTCCTGACAGCAGAGACAAGAACCTTCACAGGTAGAGGTCACCTCCATTTCTTGTGTACAACAATCCCACACGGTTCAAATACGGAAAACACACCTTTAGGTTTGTGTCAATGTGCAATCTTTACAAACGTCTTTGTTTCTCTATGAAAACATCAACAGGAAGTTGCTGGGCGGAGCTACTGGTTCTCGTCACGGATTTCCTGCAAAATGTTGATGAGGCTCTCCAGTCCGAACACGTATCCACGGTCAGGTCCGTCGTGGACGGTTTGGTCATCGCGGAAGCCTTTGAAGGTGCTGTGGGCGAAGTCGATCATGCGCACATCCACGCTCAGCGTCTGCGGAGGCGTATGGGGCTCCGAGGCCGGCGGGTTCTCCACACAGCCCAGCTTCTCCGGCTCCGAGGCCCTCTGCCAGCCAGCGTCCACAGACTCGGGGTCCTTGCCCTCGTATATGATGAGCAGCGAGCTGGAGTAGAAGCGGTACGAGGCCTGGCGCTCCAGCACAGCCTTCAGGCTGCATAGTTTGCTCAGGATGAGCTCGAAAAGGTCTTTGCGCAGCTGCGTCCCATTGTGCATGAACTGAAAGAGTGCATGTCGAAATCCCTCGATAGAAAGACTACGGCCGTAGTACTTGTTCCTGCATAGATAGTGACCGGTGTCCATCTGGTAGACCTGCAGAGCAAACACAGGACACACACAGGGGGCTTGAATGATTGGGAAAACAACATGCGAGGAAAGATGGTCAATACAAATAAATCGCCTGTTAAATTCGGTCAAGGCCTGATCATGCTGTCTTCAAGCCTTTCTTTGGCTTTTGCTTTCGGCCACTGAGGCTACTCAATGTAACTTTTGATTAAAAAAATGATTTACCCAGATACACTGATGGACAGAAATTAAATCCTCCTGTTTTAGTCCCTATTGTTCACACCTCAGTTTTGAAAAAGACTGAAGAAATTTTATACAGGTTAATACTATATACCGATATCAATCACTTTCTCAATCGACGTGTTTTCATTGCACCTGCAGGCTTGCATATGTGAGAAAAAATGCATGCTTAAAAAGAGACTAGTTAATAGCGAGAACTGGTCCCTAAACTAAACTGTGTAAAAGCAAAGTAATAAAATAAAAAGTTATGATTACTTTTTACTTGATGGTTACACCACATGACATTTACATTGCAGTTACAGTCATTTTTAACAGTCGCTAAGACACATTTCTCAGTACTTTGTTCACTTTTTCAGCTTGGCACAGCAGTTAATTTCACATCCAAAAATGCACTAAAACTACCAAAACACTTCATACATGCTTCATTAGCAAAGGTTGTCACCCAACAAACACACTCGTAAAACAAGGAGCTAAAAACACTAACAACAAGTAGCATTACAAAATTTTTCTTTTGTAAAATGTCTTTACAAAACAAGAATTCTACTCTTTAGAATTCACTGCAATATAAGTTGCATCCATATTTACCATACAGCATGAAATTATTCCAAAGTTCCCTTCTTTTAAAGATGGTAATGAAATTGAAAGGCTTTAGATTTGGTATATATTTCAATATGGTAATATAATGTGCAAATTAGGTTGTAGCTACGTATATAGAGTTTTGGCAGTGGTTGTGTCTAAATGAGAAAAAAATCATGTAAATTATATGATAAACGATCCACAGTTTAGCCACATAGATGCTGTTGAGCTCACAGTGTGTGAAGAGCTTTGAAAAGTGGCCTAAGTTTTGAGAAATGGGTCCTGGCGATAAAAAAACCCTTAACTTGACACATGATTTTTTAATTTTTCCCTTTCTTTATCATGGACACTTATAGTATTTGTCATTTATCCATCTGTGAGTGTACACAATCTCAGGCTCTGGCTGGAAACCTGCTTTATTACACTTAGTGCTGATAAAAGTGAAATATTACTTGGCTTCAAATCTCGTTTTCTCAAAACACAACCATATTTTTGACATTGATTATGTTGCATCAACTAGTGCTATGACAATGACAAAAATCGTAAATGTTGACTATTATGTGAGCAAATATCTGCCAGTGGGGTAAGAAAAATAATCTTAATAAAAGTTAATAAATAAATAAATAAAATTCAAAGGAAAAACAAGTCTATTTTTCTTACTCAATTTGCAGATTTTATTCTTCTTGTTTCAAGCATAAATGCACTTAATTTTTACACAAATGACTTTGTGGAAATTAGTTTTCATGCCAATGACAGGGATTGCTTTCCTATTTTAGTTTTTCCAACTTGGGCCACCTACAAGAGGCCAAGGTTAACTAACTACACTCTTAAAAATACAGCGTCCAGCGTCCATAAATGTACTATTTTGGGGCCTCAACAGAAGTTTTCAGTGAACAGTTCTTATAGTAACCTTTTTTTTCTTATGGGGAGAAAATGTTAAATCTGAAGAACTTTTTTCCACTAAGAAGAGTCTTTTGTACGATACAATGGAAATATTCTATGGATGGTAAAAGCTCTTTGTGGATGCCAGTGAAGAACCTTTAAAGGGATCATGAACTGAGAACCAAAATTACCTTGATCTTTTGACATATAAGAGGTCACTGTGCTATAAAAACATCCTGCAAGTTTCAGAACTCAAAATGTCTCGTTAGTCTAAAAAAAGCTTATACTGAAGGCAGCCCAGAGGTGTAAAGTACTTGAGTAAATGTAACTAATCACTGTACTTGAGTATCTTTTCAGGTCCTTTGTAGTTGTACTGAGTATCAAAGATATTAGCAACTTTTACTCTCTACTTCACTACATTTTTGAACGAGTATCTGTTCTCTTTACTCCACTACATTTGAAATGAGTGTTGCAGTTACACATTACATTTTGCATGGCACCTAGCTTTTCTACAGCAATTTATTTCTGCTACAAAACATGTGATATCGCCAACTACAGGGCACTGAAAGTACAATATCTTGTGTGTTTTGCCCTTACTCACCCAAATTTGTCAAAAAGCCTACTTTATGCTGGGTACACACTAAAAGATTTTTAAAATCTCATAAGATCTTCAAAATGTGAGAGACTACAAACACGAGGACAAAAAAATCCTAGATTTAACCGTTTTGCTCCTATACTGTGGGGTTCCTCGGGTTTCCCCCCCCACACATCAGGATTTACGATTCGCGATCGGGGCACCTCCGATGTTCTTCCGAGCAGATTCAGTCACTCTTAACACACCTCACACTGCAGGAAAATCTGATAAGATCATCTTTAGAACCACCAAGATAATCGGGACATTACCTAGGATTGTCGGAAGGGGAGAAATCGGCCCAAAATCAGCCCGATTATCTTGTGGTGTGTACCCAGCATTACTTGAATGTGAGCTCCTTAGCAAGTAGTTGTGAATCACAGGTGTTTTATATAAAAGGACATGACTGCAGCTGGCAATGAGGCCGAAACCAGCACATCCAGTGCAAGAAGACTGACTTTTTAATGATTTTTTTTATTTATTTATTTATTGCAATTTTGAGGTGTTCAGTTTTATTTTGGTTTTAGAAAATAAACGTGATTGCTCTCCTCACAAATCAGCTCTTTCTTGTTTGTGTTACATTACATTTGTGTTACATGCCTTATGTCACTTCCTGTCTCCCGTAGTGTTTGTAGTCAGTTAGTATCTTATCTTGTATATATATATATATATATATATATATAGCCCTAGTGTTTCTTTAGTTCTTTGTGAGTTGATGAATGTAATGGTTGTCTATTTGCCCGTCATTCTGTTCTTTTTTCCCTTTGGTTTTTGTCTTATTATTTGTTCTAGTTTTTCCATGAAATATCTGCACACAGATCCTTGCCTCTGCCTGTTTTCTCCAGCTTCTCCACACCGTTACAGTTTTTGACTGGGATGTCTCTTTGACTAGTGCATCTTTGAGCCTATATTTAGTATAAATAAAATACTTAAGTACTGTTAAAATCAGATACTCTAAGACTTTTACTCAAGTTGTTTTGGAATTGGTGACTTGTAGTGGAGTAATTTTCACTGTAAGGTATCTGCACTTTTACTCAAGTATGGTTTTCAGGTACTCTTTACACCTCTGAGGCAGCCTAATATCACTCAGATGAGTCATTTATTTTTACTTACATTAGTGTTATTGTGACATAAACTTGTACACATTTACAAGTTGAATTTTTACCAAACTATAATGCCAGACTAAAATATGAGAAATCGAGTGCAACATTTGAAATATGATCAATGGCAACCTTTCATTGCATCAAAATGTTGGAGGACATCATTCTCCAGTAATTTATTAAAGGGCATATTGACTCGCAAAACATGATTTTTACTTCATATTTTTAACACTGCATTTGTAACTTAAGTAACGTAATTTTATTGACATTAGTAACTGTAATCAAATTACATAAATTCAAAATGTAATGCATTACATTACTGCGTTATCAGGAAAAGTAATAAGAATACAGTAATGCGTTATACCCAACTGTGTCCACGTCTATTCAAACAAGAGCGTTCTGATGAGGGGGGTCAAAAACAGGACAGAAAATAGCCTATTACTTCAAAATTATGATGTTTTTTGATGTAAAAATCTTATATAAAGATTTATGATGTAAAAACATTATAAGTGGACCTCAGAGAACAGTACAAAATAAAAAAAAAAACAAAGGCAGTTCATGACCTCTTTAATTGTAAGAGTGTAAAAACAGCAGTCATTGCTATTGCTCCACTAAGCGTGTCTCGGGTTAAAGCCATACGCACCTGCATGCCACACACACGTACTCCTAATGTGGCAGACGTGCTCTGCTCGCACTTCTTCATCTGGCGGGCGGCTTTCTCCTCGGACGCGTCATCGCCGTGCTGCCGGGTGCCCATCTTCAAGTCCAGGATGCAGGGGTAGACGAAATGATGGACTACATTCTCCAACAACAGGAATTCTGGTGGAGGTTTATGGTCAAGAATCATAGACAACAGAGGAAACATACATGCACAAAGCTTTTTGGGAACACTTTATAATAACTGCACGCTATGAATCATTAGGTAAGCATTAGTAAATAGTCAGTTCATCCTTTATACAGCATTGTCCCAACATTAATATTCATTAGTAAGCAGTTTATAAATACAGCTATAAATGCCTTGTTCTTGATTTATAAGCATATCTATTACAAAGAAGATTTAAAGGCTCAGTTATCTTCCAAACAGAAAAGTTAAACAAACACAACACAGAGGGATACAGAACAGAAATATTTATTTCAAGATGCAAAAAATGAAACTGTACACTTGAATTTTTTTTTTCTATGAAATTGCAGAGGTTTATTTTTCATTTTTTATCAAGTGTACGGTTTCATTTTTTGCATCTTGAAATAAATATTTCTGAGTTCTGTATCCCTCTGTGTTGTGTTTGTTTAACTTTTCTGTTTGGAAGATAAATTAGCCTTTAAATCTGCTTTATAAATGCTTTACAAGATTCCTCATAGAGCTCACACAAATAGATGGCTGGCAACTACTAAATGTTTTATAACTACCTGACTTAATCATGAATTACAGCAGGAATATGTGATAATAATGCATTTATTAACACACTGAGCAATTATTATCATGTGTCTAAATAATAAGATTTATAAATGTACATAATCATTTACTTACACTTTCTAAATGATCTTATGAACCACTGACAACTCCTAAATAGCTGGTTTGTAAATAACGTAATAATTTAGAAATGATAAATTGATCATTAATAAAGTACGAAAATACAATTAAAAATTATAGATATGCTCAAGAACAAAACATTTATAGCTGTATTTATAAACTGCTTACTAATGACTATTAATGTTGGAACAATGCTTTATAAAGGATGAATTGACTATTTACTAATGCTTACCTAATGATTCATAGCGTGCAGTTATTATAAAGTGTTACCAGCTTTTTTTATATGTATTTACATCAATGTCTGTCTGAATACTCAATGCCGATAGCCTGGAATGGATGTGTTAAAACCGTTTAAGGCACAGTAGTTCCAGTCAACTTTTATCAGTAAAACTAACGCTATCTCACGACCAATTCGTACATATTTTACGAGGTGGCTAATTCGTACGAACTCACTCGTACGATTTTGTACGATTTGTCTAAACCCCAGTGACTGGTACCAGGGCCGTAGCTAGAGGATTGGGGGCCCCCTGAAAAAATATTGATGTGGGCCCCCCACACACACACATATCATATACTGTACAATATACAAGCATGGAACCAAATTGCATGCTTTTTTTGTGGTTTTCATAATATCTCAGTTATACAACCAATAAAATATTATAATTATTCACAGAACATGGGCCTATATAGTAAAATTCCTGGATTTTGTGGGGGCCCCTGGGCGGTGGGGGCCCCTAGAATTGTCACCACCTTTCACCCCACTAGCACAGCCCTGACGGGTACACTCCAAAAAGTGATAAGTTGACTTAACTTAAAAAAGGTGAGGAAACCCATTGCCTTGCAATTTTTAAGTAAATGATCATTTTAAAAAATAAGTTAAGTGAATTGTCAAGTTCACTTAACTTATTTTTTTTAATTACTGTTTACGGAAAATTTTAAGGCAACGGGTTTCCTCAATTTTTTTAAGTTAAGTCAACTTATCACTTTTTACAGTGGAGGAAACCCATTGCCTTAAAATTATTAAGTAAATAATAACTTAAAAAAATAAGTTAAGTGAATTGTCAAGTTCACTTAAATTTATTTATTTATTATTATTTACTTAAGAATTTTAAGGCAACAGGTTTCCTAATTTTTTTTTTTAAGTTAAGTCAACTTATCACTTTTTACAGTGTAGGTTTAGGTTAGGTGTTCATACGATTCATACGAATTGGCAAAAATCATATGAATTTGTACGAGTGAGGTTGTATGAATTCGTACGAATTAGCCACCTCGTAAAATATGTACGAATTGCCATGAGATCGGGCTGGTAAAACAGCTTTCAAACTAAAAAGCTACATTATATTTCTTTGCAGTGTGGTGGTAACAGTGCTGTTTTTGAAGTAATTAAACTTACAGCTTCATTTTTTGTAGCTGAAGATTTAATTATCCAATATTTAACAAATTTCGAAAACTTTTGTAATTAGTCTGTGAAACATTAGTCTACAGACAACGAAAGTCTGGACTGTGGTATTCGTGATAATCTCATAGGCCGGACGTTCACTCGTATTACTGGACAAAGCCATCGAAAAGAAGAGTGTGTGTTTCCCATAAGCCCATTAACTTTGACGAGATTGACAATGTTATCACAATCTGCCTGTCAATCATTTCTAGCCAAAGCCTCTCATAGAAACAAACAGTTCTCTCTTTTGAGAAGCAAACTAAATCATTTATGAATTTAAATGAGATGAATTTAAAATGAGAGTCCTAAATACATGAACATCTGCTTCCTGTTGCTCAGCTTGTGGCAAAAATTTTCACTCTACTGAAAGAAAGACTTTCTCCTTCCTTTGATGCCAAATTACTTGGGAATATTTGTGCATGGCATAAAATTTACTCTTGCCTGCCTCAAGTTTTTGGGATAAGGTTAGTCTTTACAAGACAAACAATAGGTAATAATAGCAGTCTTTCCACTATCGGCTATACTGTTGTACACATATCATTATACAGTTTCTTAAACCTTTCTTTAGGTGTCAAATATAAGCACTTTTCAAGCATTTAACAGTATTTTTTAGCTTTTGCAGCATTTTACAACTGTGGTACATATTTACATATACACATACTTCATCATATTTAATCAGATGTTACAATGCTTTTGAGAAACAACCCACAAGTCTATGTTTCATTATTTTTATGCTCAACAGCGTTTTTTGGAAAATGCAAGCCCTGATGACATATGACTCAGAGAACCATGAAAGCAGAAGAGTGGCTGCTAATTGCAAAAAGATTTACATCATGCATGATTTTTAGTGTTGATGCATGGAGTTAAGGTTAACAAGCGACTGAATAACTTTTAGGATTTGGTCCTTGTTTCAACCATAACTTGAGTTTTTCATTTTCAAGTCACTCTCTTCAAGACCTCTCTCCATTTTATGCCACAGGCAAAAGTAATTAGGCCCTCTCTAAATTATTTGATCTAAAAAGCAAACTATTCAGTCAGGTAGCATATTACTGCAATTACAATTTCAGCAAGCAGTTTCAAGCAATTCAATATAGTTGACTGCTTTCCAGAAAGTAAAACTGAATTTCTCCAACTACACACTACAAACAAAGCTTCTGAATAAACTGTGCTGTTTAGAGCAGGATACTGTAGAGTTTCCTGTCTTTGGAGTCGGAGCGCATGCGGCTGAGCTGTTGTTTGTGGCAGCGCAGACTCCAGGGGTTGTGGCTGATCTTCTCTGAGCTCAGGCCGCTGTTGCTGTCCAGCATCTGGAAGGGCACATCTGAATGCATCTGTAGGTCCAGAAGAGGACTCTTCAACTCCTGCAGACTACACAGACACACTAATTACCAACAATTCAGAGCAAGTGTGACTGTTGAGAATGCTTTGTTACTGTGAAACTCTTAAAATTAATGTATTTGATGTGGGAATGTTTGATTGGCAAATACACAAGTTTGATACAGATGTACTTGTTAGGGAGCACAATTTTTGTTATTATAACACATTTCCAATATAATCAGTTCCATTTCAGAAACTTCTCACTGCTAAGCCATAAGATCCAACCTCAGCTCAGCTTGATGCTGATTCATAATTGATGTGTTTGGAAAAACCCATTCTCTGAATTTTTGTTTTGCCATTTTTCATGAATAGGGTAGGCCTACACCTTGAGGTCATGTTACATTTATGTAAGTATTAGAGGTTTAAATAGGATTTTATTTTGTATAAATTTACGTATTTTGTTCTCTTCCACATCTGAGGTCTTGACCTTTGCAACCAGGGCTGCAAATAAAAAATAAAAAATAAAAGTGAAAGTAAAATTAAAAACATAAAAAAAGGTTTTATTAATTGATATATATATATATATATATATATATATATATATATATATATATATATATATATATATATATATATATATAGATATATATATCTATATATATATATTAGGGGTGGCACGGTACATGTATTCGTACCGAACCGTCACGGTATGGACATCTCGGTTCGGTGCATGAGGCCTTACGGCGAATACAGGCAATTCACCCCCAATCCAGAAGGGGGCGCCCGCAGTACTGCAACGCTGTTTGATAACCGCCAGCAGAAGAACAGCGAATACCGTGAGTTGCGCACTTGAAAACAAAGCCCCCTAGACAGTGACCATATGCTGATTCTGAATGCGTTTCTCACATAGACTGACAAAGGAGTATACTTTAAAGGCTTGCGCACTCAACTGTTTGCGAAATGGGGCTTTGTGCTCATGTATCCTACCTCTCTCATTCGGCACAAATCTAAATATTCCATAATATTTCCATATTTGCGATGTAAGGTATCTGAATGCTAAACTATTATTTATGTAAATTATAGGCTTTGTACTTCAGTCGCGTTCCAACGGTGACACAGAGGCGCGCGCGCTGATGTTTGGTTCACCAACTGTTCTGTCAAGTTAGCAATACGGGAACTGATGTGTTTTGTGTGCGTGTGACGCGATCACTTCAACTGTTTCCTTATACCAGCAGAATCAACTTTAAACACTTATTGTCTTATTAATAATGCATCACTGTATAAAGGTCTGCTTTTATTTGTGTACACTCACAATGAAAACAAAATAAAGAAAACATAGGATGTCGCTTTCTGCCGTTTGAGTTTCCTTTCTGTGAACAAATTATGCGTGTCACAAAAATTAATTGAAACCTATAGGCTGTGTTACGTGTCGCACTGTTTTTTTCCCTTGTTTATCTGTAAACTATGTATATATATGTACTGCAGATTTTATATATATATAACAATGTAATAATATTTAGTATTTTCACATCTAGGTGGAAAAAAATTGTAATTTGTACTACTGTCTGTTCAAAATAAATGAAAAGAAACCGAGCATAGTAGATTTGTTGTTTTTTCATGTTGTACCGAAATCGTACCGAACCGTGACCCCCGAACTGAGGTATATACCGAACCGTGACATCTGTGTACCGTGCCACCTCTAATATACATATATATATACACATATACATATATATATATATATATATATATATATATATATATATATATATATATATATATATATATACATATACACATATATATATATATATAAAACAAAAAGTGACAAAAAACACAATAAAATGACAGACTTAAAAAATGGAAAATATAAAAATAAAAACGGATTCAGAGTTATTAATAAAAACTATAATATTAATTTGACACTAAAATAACACTGTTTGCAACAGTATCCAACAATTAAATCAGACATTGTAATGTAAATAAGTAGTAAAAACAGTAATAAACAAAGCTTAATGATTTTGAGCTGGGTGCCATCAGCATAACAATGAAAATGTATACCAAATTTATGGAAGATTTGCCCTTAAGGCAATAGCTAAATAATATTCAGAAGAGGGCCCAAAACTGAGCCCTGAGGCACACCACTAGTGATCTGAGACAACGCAACATAACATAAATCAGACAATGTAACGTAAATAAGTAGTAAAAAATGAGTAGTAAATAAACAAAGCTTAACGATTTTGATCCTGCCCTATATGTGATAAGTAGGGGTGCAATGGATCGTAGATGATCCGTGATCCGTACGGACCAGTCCCCACGGTTCGGCACGCACGTGATTTGTGGATTAACTGTTAAGTTTAACCATCATAGAGTGAAAGTTTATCATTTGCACGTGTTTTGTCTTGCTAAAGTCGAATCGGGACTCGTGCACTGTTTTCTGTGCTCAGCCGCTGCCACCAAAGTCCCTTTAAGGGTATTCTATAGTCTTTGCTGCCGCACACACTGAAGCGCGCACACGCAGAGAGAGAGAGAGTGAGAGAGAGAGAGGGGCGCGATTCAGATACCGCGTTTCAGACAATGCCTCAACGGAAGGATAAATACACACAAAGTTATGTTAAAATACCTGTTTTGGCAAGTATTCTGGTAAACACAGTCGGTTATGTCTTAAGTTAACGTATACAGCTGAGAAAGAAACCGGATGCGTGTCAGTATTAGGTCCGTGCATTAAGTCTTAAAGAGACAGCAGCCTATTATACCTGCTTCTGTCTGCTAATCAAACAACACCACAGCTTTAACAAAGATTAATCTGTATTTAACTTATGCAGTAAGCATTATTGTGTTGTTTTACACTTAATTTTTACATTTCTGAATACTACTGTTACTGTTTTTATTTATAATTGTATGTTGTAGGCTGTTCATCTATGCTTGTAATTTAATTGTTCTTGTTTTATTACTGACTTTAGTAGTTAAGCTAGTAGTTTCTGCTGGGGTACAGAAGTACTTAAAGTAAGCTTTTAGTAATTAATGAAAAGCAAACTTTTTTTTGCTGATCTGAAAAATGATCCGATCCGTGACTCAAAATCCGTAGTATGAGCCGAACCGTGAGTTTTGTGATCCGTTGCACCACTAGTGATAAGTGTAAAGGTGCTGAGGGTACCCTGGGACATCTTTTTTTTTCTGGTCAGAGATTTTCAATTTCTTTGCTAAGGTTGATAATTGTGTTTTAATACCAGATCCAATGACAACAATTCTTGATCCAAAGATCTTCAGACCAAAGTATGGTTACCTATTTCATACAGATTGACTGTAGCTAAGAAAATGATTCCATCTTGTCATTAGCAGTGAATTCTGTTACACAAGCATACGGACCAGCATTCACTCACTTGTCGTTGCTGTCGCCATCGTGAGCAGGTCTGTCCTCTTTGTGCTCGCTGCTGGAGCGGTGGAGGCTACGGCGAGAGTGTTTTCGGCGAGGCTGATCTCTTTCGGACAGCTCTTCATGGTCCAGCCCCTCGCTCTCTTCGTATGGATATGCCACCAGATTGATGTAGCCATCAGAGTCTCCCTCAAAACACACCAGCACCACACCTACAACATCAACATTACTTAGAACTTGTGTATGCAAAGAATTCAACAAAGAAAAACATTTACATTGATTAAGTTCATATGAATTGCACATTATGACTCAAGACTCAATCTATTCCAGATTGTGGACTAAATTATTGTTTCAATAGTGATTCTACATTAATAACAATGTGTCATTTTTTTGCTTCTTGTGCATTCAAGCCCTTTAAATTGACAGTTGTTTGTCCAAAGCCATAGTCATGCAATTTTATGACAAATCAACACATAATTACTGATGATAATTCATTACCAAAAACTGAATAGTAAATATTATTTGAGCACTCCTCTTTTGAATGTTATTCCATTCTGTAGAGTCCAATAATTATTCTGTACCAATCCAACTTCAAGTTTCAACTTCAGGCCCATGTTTAGACACATTGGTACCTGTATTTATGATAACACTAGTTTGGGTAAAAAGAAAGTCAAAATGTAAAGTAAAGTGCATGGAATATAACTTCAGAACACTAATATAATGAAGAAGATCAAACGTTTGGACAGCATATGTGGTATGATGAATAAAGAAGCTCAGACAGATGCACATGTGTGGGAAGGACAGAATAGCAGCTAGTGGGAAGGGCTGAATAATCCCATCATGCCTCTGTGCTGAAGCTCATTTTTAGTTCTGTGATACGTCCTCAGTGATGTCAGCCCAGCAACGCGAGCTCATGAATGAAGACTGTGATAATGCTAATGAGCTAATTCAGGAAGAGCTCTGTTTAATAGGCTTTACAGATCCACATCAGCAGCCTTGAGACTCGTGCTGCACACACTGATCTGCAGGCTCTGGAGTCTCTTTCAGGCATCTGCTCAGCCTGGCCTTTCATATTATGCATAAATAGGTTATACGGTTTCCTATATTCTAGCTGCTTTCAAAGACATATATTTTAGGTAGAAGCAACTGATCTGTGACATCCACAAAGACTAGAGACAGGGTGTTAAGTAAGCCAAAAATTACATATTTAATTTATATATGTTTAAAAGGATATATTTATAAATCACTACAGTGTTGTCAGGTAAGACAAATTACAGTTTGTTTACACATAACCCCAGACAAACACCGTGCTCAGACAGATATTATGGTTTTCAATACAACCCGCCAAAATGAAGGTCTGGTTTAACTTGAAGAAATTATAACATAAATATATACCATTTCACTTCTATATATAATAATAAACATTAAAACTTTATTTTTAAGTAGTATCACACACATTTTATTCCATATTTTAATTTTACATTTTCATGTCATTACATTGTAAAATATTAATTATATTGCATTATTTACATGCTTTATGCCTTCATTTGATTACCACCATAATAAATTTGCATTAAATTATAAATCTAGAAAAATTAAGAGATAGTATAGAAATGATGAAAAAATTTGTTCATAGGGTTCAATTATTAATTATTTTTTATATTTTATTGTAAAATTTTAATGATTATAAAATTTTAATAAATTACTGAAAAAGATTAATACAATTTTATTAAAACATTAAAACAGAATTTGAGAAAAACATAAAATGGAATCTGGGAAAAAAATAAAACAGTGCCCTAATTACAGTTGCAAAAAACTATTTAGTTTTAAAACATTACCTGGATTTCAGCATTGATGATCACAATTATACAGTAAGTCACAATTAAATACAATCTGACTAAATTAATAATGCACACGCATTTATTCAATAAAACAAGGGCCACTCTTACTGCTCAGAAGATGAATGCTTTGTGCAAACTGTAGAATTGAAATAAGTGGAAAGCATGTTTCCTTCTGAAAAGCTTTTTGTTTGCCAGCAATAGCGGTGACTGAAGGTTAGCTAAAGAGGTGATATGATTTTTCAAGCCCTAAAACTTCTGTAACACTTCTAACACTCATCTTTAGAGTTTGTGTTCATCCCACTCTGTTGACATTTGAAAACAATGCCATGTGATTCATAAGGACAGGTCTATTTATAATCCTTGCTGTGACTAGATGAGAAAAAATAACAAGCTTCAATGTTACTCTAGCAAGGCCTGAAATAGTCAGTGGAAGTTACAGATGTCCGGCATGCATTTAGCCCCATCAAAACTCACAGGGAGAAGCGGTTCATATGGAAGGCATGCTGTGAATGTAGAACGTGAGATGTTTTGGGGGGTGGTGAGGGTGAACACAGGACAGATGCAAAAACACATGAGTGTCTCGCATACACATTTCTACTGCAGACAAATAATAGCAGCTCACACTGCCAATTATGGGCTGTCTGAACGACTCGATTTCAAGCTTTAACTGAGCTTTATTATAAGTATGCAAACCTATTTTAAGACTACAACATCATTTCCATGTCATCCCATATCTCAGAATGTCACCGTAATCTTATAAGCGTCGAGGAAATAAAACAAAAACAATTCAGGTCCCAAAATAAATACAGCGTGGAGGAACATTTACCTGCTGCATCTGTTTTTTTGTCTTACAATCGTAAAACAAATATAAGAAAGATGCAGGTATGTGAGGTATGGTGAACATGAAGAGATTTTGTAATTCAAGGGTCTCAATTTCTGAAGTGTGTATATAAAATAATAACTACACAAGTGACAAGGGCAAATATTGCCTCGTAGGGCTAGGCGATATGACCAAAAGTATTAATTAATCAATTGATTAATTTAATCCATCTTTTAAAATGTAATCAAATGAAAATATAACAACTAATTAACAACAAAACACCGCATTTTATTTTTTTGCCAAATAAGAATGTATATAAATAGATAATTATATTATTACCTATTTCTTAGAGGACTAGGCCTATATTTTAGAATACAACAGTAATATTTCTGTCATAATTTCTTCAAGTTAAACCTGTAAAATTAATCCATAGAGCCCTGGTATGTCCAGAGCATATCATCGTTATCAACATTAATTTTACTGTGATCTCTATAGCCCCTTTCACACTGCACGTTGGTCCCGGAAAATTGCCGGAGTGCCTTCTGTGTGAACGCAAACACGTCCCGGGATTAATTCCGGGATCGATCCCGGGTTGGGGACCTAGTAACATTGCCGGGTTCAGTCCCGGAACGAGCGCTGTGTGAACAAAAGCCGGATCAATGCCGTAAAGGGTGTGTCGTAGTGATGACGCACTTTATCGTTCGACTGTTTTACCAGTTGTTTTGAAGGCAGATCAACGTTCACACGACGAAAAATATGTAAACTGGAATGAAGCAGTGATCAGGGAGCTCCTCACTATCCGCGCTGAAGCTGAAATCATTCGCCAGTTTAGTGAAATGGTGCGCGGCGCATTATACACGTCACATGAAATGTCACGGGATCTTTACGGGTTGTGTGTGAACGCACGCACAGATTCCGGAAAATCACTGGCAGTGTGAATGAACCAAAATCAGACCATCCCGGGACAAATCACGGGACACATTTTCCGTGTATTTTCCGGAATGGCTGTGTGAAAGAGGCTTATATGATATGGTTCATCGCCCAGCCTTACAGTGGGAAAAAGTTCATTTCAGTCTGCTGTGAGTTAACCACCTTCAACACAGAATATGAAGAATATGCCAAAAATAAACTAGCCATGGTACCACCACAAAAACACACAATTAAATATTGTTATTGTTATCAGCAAAATTCCAGAAAATACATAAATATAATTTTTGGTCAATATTGCGGACCCCATAGTCACAATGTGGGTCATGTTTTCCAACAAAGGATTATACTGATAATTGATTAATCTAATGACTATTAGAAGAATTAATGTTAAGAATTAACCAAACACATCGATGCTGATTATTTCATTGATTAATCAGTAGATTATAAGATGCTTTCTGAACTGTTCACTGTCAATGTTTATTTTGTTATTGAGAGGAAAGCACACAGCACATATTTACATATTCATCTAAATGCCACTCCCAGCAGCTTCGGGATGTTCGCTAACAGTAAACTGCTGCTTGCTTATATAAAAATTATTTTACCCCTAACTGAAGAATGAAAAAGAACTTTGCTGAGATTATATCTGGGTCTTCACACGACAGCATTTTTTTTTTTTTTCAAACGACTGTTCAACAACAAAAATATCTGTCGACAATTTGATAATAAAGTTGATAATGTTGACTAATCGTTTCAGCCCAAATGTGATCAGAGAGGACCTGTGTAGCTGAACATCTCGAGAGAAGCAGCACTGGAACAGGTGGTTTTCATCAGTCTCTGGCTTTCCTCTGACATGACACTGATGTCATAACATCCCTCTCCTCACTGCATCTGCTCCTCAGGGCTCTGTTTCGTGTCGCTACATCAGAGCAACTATACCATAATAATGTTCCCGTCTCCCATGACAGTTCACGTCCGCTCTCAGACTAGGTTCTGTGCAGCAGACAGACCTCGCCATCTGACAGCAAACAGGCGTTACGATGAATAAGTGAGAACAGAGGCCGGGTGTCATAGAGCTGTACATGACACACACAACAGGAACGTAAGGATGACAAAACAGGAAATGTGAAAATGGACTGTTTAAATTCTCCTCACTGCATACCAGTGATGGGAATAACGGCGTTATAAATAAACGGCGTTACTAACGGCGTTATTGTTTTCAGTAACGAGTAATCAAACTAATTACTGTTTCCCCCGTTACAAAATACTGTGGGAAACGACTAAGTGTGCTATACGAGGTTTCTGTATATCTTTCTCTTCTACTCTTGCCAAAGCGAAAACTCACCAGTTTACACAATTAGAAAATAAAATCCAATCATTACAAAATCTACAAAACCAACATTTTACTGAGCAACAGGCTACACAGTTGTCCTCTTTAAAAGAAGAATATGATTTACTTTCACACTCAAAGGCGGAATTTATTTTACATAGGACTAGACAAAAATATTATTTTGAATCAGAGAGACCTAGTCATTTATTGGCCCTTAGGTTGAAAGAATGCGAATCTAAGGCATATATTAGCGCAATAAAATCATCGGATGATCAGGTCACCACGAACCCTGTGGCAATTAATGACATATTTAAAGGTTTTTACACAAATCTGTATAAAGCCGAAACAGATTTTGATGAACCAATTTGTAAGCAGTATCTAGATAAATTGGAACTGCCTCGGATCTCACAGATGGATAAAGAATCTTTGGAGGCCCCATTAAGTTTGGAGGAACTCCATGTCTCTTTAAAAAGCCTTCAAAAGGGCAAATCGCCGGTTCTAGATGGTCTCCCCCCTGAATTATATTTAGAAATTTGGGATCTGGTAGGGATACTTATGCTTAACTCATTTAATTTTGCAATTGAACATGGGGTATTTCACAGAGATCAAAAAACATCACTGATTTCATTACTTCTTAAAAAAGGGAAAGATCCATTAGATTGTTCCAGCTACAGACCGATTTCGCTTATCCCATGTGATCTAAAAATCTATGCTAAAGTTTTTGCTTCTCGTATGGAGAAGGAAATTCACAGTCTGATCAAGGAGGACCAAACTGGTTTCATCAAGGGGTGCAATGCATCTGACAATATGCGACGACTCCTTCATATTCTTGACTTCGCGGACTCCCACCCAACCCCTTGTGCGGTCTTTTCACTTGATGCAGAAAAAGCCTTTGACAGGCTAGAGTGGAATTATATGTGGGCAGTTCTGCAATGTTTCGGCTTCGGTGAACACTTCATTTCTATGATTAAGACATTATACCACTCACCTGCAGCATCAGTCATAACTGGTAATATTATTTCCCCCTCATTCCCTTTACAGCGGGGAACGAGGCAGGGGTGTCCGCTTTCCCCCTTATTGTTTTGTCTATCTCTTGAACCCTTAGCGCAAGCCATCAGGAAATCTGAAGTATCGATTAAGATTCATGATCATAATCATAGTATTTCATTATACGCTGATGATATTATTCTATATTTAGACCACTTTGATGTTTCAGTCTCTAGTATAATTAAGGAATTTTATAATTTTAGTAGCCTATCAGGATATAAAATAAATTGGAGCAAATCTGCTTTATTGCCAATTAACAATGTTAAAGTTAATTTTTCTATTCCCTCATTTATCCCTATTAAGGAATCTTTCATCTATTTGGGCATTACCATATATAAAAACATTCATAAGATTGCCAGAGACAATTTTAATAACATTTTAGTTAAGGTCAAAAATGACATTCAAAGATGGAAGAATCTTAAAGTCTCTCTCCAAGGAAGAATCTCCACTGTTAAGATGAATTTGTTACCTCGATTTAATTTTTTTTTCTCTATGCTACCACTTTCTCCCCCTCCAGGTTACTTTAAGGAGATCAACTCCATAATTTCTAAGTTATCTGGAATGATAAATGCCCCAGAATTAAACTTACCACATTACAACATCCTAATAGCGCAGGATACCAAATTTTGAATTATATTATTGGTCGTTCCAGCTTAAAGCTCTTCATAATTGGGTTGATCCTCAATCTACAGTTTCATGGAGAGTAATTGAAGCTGACAAGGTTAAACCAAATAGACTTCAAGATATTCTATTTACTGGCACAGGAAAAAAAGGGGCTAATTATAAATTTGGTCCGGTTGTGGCCAACTCTATTAAAATCTGGAAAACGGTTGAACGTCGGATAGGAGGACCCTTCAAATTTTGTAACAGTACACCTTTATGGCACAATTTTAATTTTGTATGCGGAAATCGTCCATTTGTCCAACCTTCTTGGTCCTCTTTGGGTGCAAACACGTGCGGTGATATATATGATGACCAGGGCCTCTGTTCATTTCAGACATTGAGGGACAAATTTTGTCTACCAGCTTCCGCATATTTTGTCTTTCTTCAATTACGTTCTGCTCTCAAAGCGTATGGCGTTCCTTGGTCTTCTTCCATTTCCTCTCATCCTATGCGGGATTGGATTGCACCATCTGCTTGTCGGCCATCTGTTTCCTTAATATATACTAAAATTATTGATTGCATTACAAAACCTCTTTCTATTAAAACTATTTGGAATAGGGAATTATCTGACCTTAATTTATCTGTCGACTGGGAGAGAGTGTGGTCTAATCTCAGTTTAACATCTAAAAATCTGGCTCATCGTCTTATTCACTTCAAAGTCATTCATAGAGTATACATAACTCCTTACAAAAGATTTAAAATGAAACTACAGTCAAATTTGAACTGCCATATATGTAACACTGCATCATCAGGCACTTTTCTGCATATGTTTTGGGAATGTCCTGTCGTCATCAGTCTATGGACACATGTAAACCTGGTTTTGTCATCATTACTGCGAATTGATTGGTCTGTTAACCCAAGTTTGTGTCTTCTTAATGATGATTCAGGTCTCTGTATTAGTTCAATGCAAAAGAGAATGCTGTTTGCTGGTTTTACAGCTGCGAAGAAGACAATAATCCAGAACTGGTTTACACCACACATGTGTAGAAAAACATATTGGATCCATAGCCTCCTGCAAATAGTGACGTGTGAATGTACAACGGCGCGAGTCGGTGGGGCCAAGCCTTCGACAATTGATGCTTGGCAGTGTTTTCTTTTTGATATACGTGATTGTATAAAGGAGTGACTTGTTTTGTGTTTTTATTGTCCTTCCCTCTCTCCCTCCCTTTTGACTTGACTTTGAGCTATTGAGTATATGTCTGTTGTTTTATTTTGGATGTTATGTTATGTTATGTGTGAAAAAATAAAATAGTAGCATTATAATAGTAGCAAATAGTAGTAGTAGCAGCCTATTACGTACATTCTACTGAACAATAGTAATATATTTCTGCCCAATGTCTTCAAGTTAAACCAAACTTTTATTTTGACGGGTTGCCGTGAATACCTTTACATTTCTGTGTATGTATGATATGGATAGTTTTACTCAAATGAAACGGTCAAATGCTCATGAAGTGACTCTCAGAGCAGTTCTGGAGATGTTGTTCATGTATTTATGTCCTCATTTAGTGAGATGGCAGACGTTAATATCACCGCAAGTGTCGCGCGCTTCAGTACAGCTAGTTAACAAAACCGCACGTCTCCACCATTCATTAACACTGAGTCACGCAGAATTCATATTTAAATAATCTTTTTGCGGCTTAATATTTACAAATACTAGTGGGAATGGGAGTGTGCTCACTTGTGTCGTGTGTGTGTGTGTGTGTGTGCGCGCATCGGGGCAGAACTCCGCTGTGCGCGATACAGAGAGCGCGACCATGTAACGGTAGAGACAGAAATGACATGCCTTCATGTAAATAAGATAAATAGCATAAGGCTATTTAGTTTGTTAAATAAAAGAACAAGGTTCTATCGGAAAGGTAACTTTAAATGACGTCTGTTGTGATCTGGCGCTATAGAGAAGATATAATTAAATAAAATTAACTTGACCTTCAAGGGGGGCGTGGGGTGCCGTTGGGGGGGGGGGGGGCACCCCCCTAATATAATGGCAGGGGAAACACTGATTAGGTCTTTCCACGGTTACATAATACATTTCATTAAGTTGTACTGTTTCTTTCAACATACCTTCTGATGTTTATTGAATGCTTGTTTTTGTGATATAACTAGTAGTAAAGAGAGAAAGATGTTTACTTCACATGTTGCCTGTACTGAGGCCCTACAGCAATTTGTCACATCACATTAAAGAGCGTCAAAATAACATTTATTGTTTGCAGTTCATTGTAAAACTGACAGAATCTGAAAGCTGAAACTTTGGTTCATATCCAAAGTAACAAAGCATAAAGCTTCTTGTAATTATTGAATGGGAGGACCACTACAAATAACATTTAATAAAGTTCTGTTTGCAGATCTGCAGAAAACAGCATAGACTAAACGATCTCAGGACCATGTTATGTATGCAGAAAAAACTTCAAGCCCTTCAAAACCATTTCCAAGTCCAAACCAAGTCACACACTCTATTGCCGTCATATAGCGCCGTTGCACATCGGTCGTCCCGAGTTTGACATATAGCGCTGTTGCACATCGGTCATCCCGAGTTTGACATATAGCGCTGTTGCACATCGGTCATCCCGAGTTTGACAAAGCGTTGTTGCGCATCGGTCGTCCCGAGTTCGACATATAGCGCTGTTGCGCATCGGTCGTCCCGAGTTCGACATATAGCGCTGTTGCACATCGGTCATCCCGAGTTCGACATATAGCGCTGTTGCACATCGGTCACATCGGTCGTCCCGAGTTCGACATATAGCGCTGTTGCACATCGGTCGTCCCGAGTTCGACATATAGCGCTGTTGCGCATCGGTCGTCCCGAGTTCGACATATAGCGCTGTTGCACATCGGTCGTCCCGAGTTCGACATATAGCGCTGTTGCACATCGGTCGTCCCGAGTTCGACATATAGCGCTGTTGCACTCGTTGCACATCATATAGGTCACATCGTCCCGAGTTCGACATATAGCGTCCCGACTGTCGTTGCGCATCGGTCGTCCCGAGCGTCGTCGACGGTCGTCCCGATATAGCGTCGTTGCGACATATAGCGTCGTTGCGCAACGGTCGTCCCGAGTTAGACATATAGCGCTATTGCACATCGGTCGTCCCGAGTTCGTCATATAGCGTCGTCGACATATAGCACTGTTGCGCATCGGTCGACCCGAGTTCGACATATAGCGTCGTTGCACATCGGTCGTCCCGAGTTCGACATATAGCGTCGTTGCACATCGGTCGTCCCGAGTTCGACATATAGCGTCGTTGCGCATCGGTCATCCTGAGTTTGACATATAGCGTCGTTGCACATCGGTCGTCCCGAGTTCGACATATACAGTGGTGTGAAAAAGTGTTGGCCCCTTCCTGATTTTTTATTTTTTTGCATGTTTGCCACACTTTAATGTTTCAGATCATCAAACAAATTTAAATATTAATCAAAGATAACACAAGTAAACACAACATGCAGTTTTTAAATGAAGGGGTTTTTTTATGAAGGGAAAACAAAATCCAAACCCACATGGCCCTGTGTGAAAAAGTGTTTGCCCCGCACCCCCTGTTAAAACATAACTGTGGTTTATCACACCTGAGTTCAGTTTCTCTAGCCACATCCAGGCCTGATTATTGCCACACCTGTTCGCAATCAAGAAATCACTTAAATAGGACCTGCCTGACAAAGTGAAGTAGACCAAAAGATCCTCAAAAGCTACACATCATGTTGAGATCCAAAGAAATTCAGGAACAAATGAGAAAGAAAGTAACTGAGATCTGTCAGTCTGGAAAACGTTATAAAACCATTTCTAAAGCTTTGGGACTCCAGAGAACCACAGTGAGAGCCATTATCCACAAATGGCGAAAACATGGAACAGTGGTGAACCTTCCCAGGAGTGGCCGGCCGACCAAAATTACCCCAAGAGCGCAGCGACAACTCATCCAAGAGGTCACAAAAGACCCCACAACAACATCTAAAGAACTGCAGGCCTCACTTGCCTCAGTTAAGGTCAGTGTTCATGACTCCACCATAAGAAAGAGACTGGGCAAAAATGGCCTGCATGGCAGAGTTCCAAGACCAAAACCATTGCTGAGCAAAATTAACATAAAAGCTCATCTCAGTTTTGCCAGAAAACATCTTGATGATCCCCAAGACTTTTGGGAAAATACTCTGTGGACTGACGAGACAAAAGTTGAACTTTTTGGAAGGTGTGTGTCCCATTACATCTGGCGTAAAAGTAACACAGCATTTCAGAAAAAGAACATCATACCAACAGTAAAATATGGTGGTGGTAGTGTGATGGTCTGGGGCTGTTTTGCTGCTTCAGGACCTGGAAGACTTGCTGTGATAAATGGAACCATGAATTCTGCTGTCTACCAAAAAATCCTGAAGGACAATGTCCAGCCATCTGTTCGTGACCTCAAGCTGAAGCGAACTTGAGTTCTGATCCAAAACACACCAGCAAATCCACCTCTGAATGGCTGAAGAAAAACAAAATGAAGACTTTGGAGTGGCCTTGTCAAAGTCCTGACCTGAATCCTATTGAGATGCTGTGGCATGACCTTAAAAAGGCGGTTCATGCTCGAAAACCCTCCAATGTGGCTGAATTACAACAATTCTGCCAAGATGAGTGGGCCAAAATTCCTCCACAGCGCTGTAACAGACTCATTGCAAGTTATCGCAAACGCTTGATTGCAGTTGTTGCTGCTAAGGGTGGCCCAACCAATTATTAGGTTTAGGGAGCAAACACTTTTTCACACAGGGCCATGTGGGTTTGGATTTTGTTTTCCCTTCATAATAAAAAACTTCATTCAAAAACTGCATGTTGTGCTTACTTGTGTTAATATTTAAATTTGTTTGATGATCTGAAACATTAAAGTGTGGCAAACATGCAAAAAAATAAAAAATCAGGAAGGGGGCCAACACTTTTTCACACCACTGTAGCATAATTGCGCATAGGGCGTCCTGAGTTTGAGTCCCGGCTCGTGGACCTTTTCCGATCCCGCCCCCCTTTCTCCTGCTTCCCTTCCTGCCTACCGACTGTCCTATCAAAATAAAGGTAATAAATGCCAAAAATAAATCTTTAAAAAACACTGCTTTTGGCCCTCTCTCCCTCCCTTTTGATTGGACTTTGATATGTTGAGTATGTGTCTGTTGTTTTGTTTTGTTATATTTTGGATGCTATGTTGTGTTATGTGTGAAAAAAATAAATAATAATTTGTTGATAACAAAAAAAAACCCACTGCTTTTGGAATGAATCCACCATCTTCAACGACGAAACAATTTCAGTTTTCTACAGGCTTGCACATTGAGTTGTGTCTCAGTTTTTCCAGCATCTTTTTAGACCACGAATCACCTTAAATAGAGTACAATGCATCCATATCATCGGTCTTACCTTTGTACTCGGGGGTGAACTCCTTCATCTCTGGCGGCAGGGACTCGTAAAAGCGCTGCTCGCGGCTGATGAGCGGCTTGCAGACGGTGTGGTCGTCGTAACGCATCATGCTGGTGTGGCCGCCCACCTGGTGAATGAAGGGCTCCAGGGGAACCCCGGAGTGGCTGCCCTGCCCCTGGCTGGCGCTGTGCTTGCCCGCCTCCATAGTGTGCGGGACACACATGGCGTTGGAGGGCCGCGTGGAGCTGGGGGCATGGGCTCGGGCGCGCAGGCCTGGCGAGCGCGGGGTGCACGTGGGCAGCTGAGAGCGCACGCTGCCGCCGGGAGGGGGAGGAGCCAGCACGCTGAGCGCTGGGATGATCAAGAGCGCCGGGAGCGCTGAGAACGATCCTTAATACTGCCTCCTAGAGGAGAAGGAGAAAGCTCGCAATTTAGATTCTAATGAAATAAGTACCAAACAAAACATACTAGTAGCATCAAATATGGAAGTGACCATACTTGCTTGACATGCAAGAACATATTTCACTGGGTCCTTCAGAAGATCAAACGCACCCTTCACACTAAAACCTTCTGTCTACCATATTTGATGAGCTCTATGCACACTGCCGTTTAAAGTTTGGGATCAGTATTTTTTTTTAAAGAATTTAAAGAAATTAATACTTTTATTCAGAAAGGATGTGTTAAATTGATAAAAAGAAAAAGACATATTGTAAGAAATTCATATTCTATTTTATATGCTGCTCTTTTTAAACATCAAAACAATCCTGAAAAAGTATCACAGGTTCAAAAAAAAAAAATGCAGCACAACTGTTTCCAACATTGATAATAAATCGGCATATTAGAATGATTTCTGACAGATCATTTGATGCTGAAAATTCAGCTTTGCTTCACAGGAATAAATTACATTTGAAAGTATAATAAAATAGAAAACTGTTGTTTTAAGTTGTAATAATATTTCATAATATTATTTTTTTTTCTCTATTTTTGATTAAATAAATGCAGCCTTGAGGAGCAAAACACACTTCTTTAAAAAACACAAAAAATCTTGCTGATCCCAAAGTTTTGAACGGGAGTGTATGTGTGTTGATCAATGTTTACTTGTGAATAAAAACCTAAATGAATCTGTTCATCATATAAAACAATCATGTCTCTTCAGAAGATTTGGATTAAACCACTTGATTCATATGGAAAATCCATTTACAATGTCTTTATGAACTTTTTGAAGCACCAACATTTCTGGTGAATGGAAGGGCAGAAACTGTTAATATTTTGAATACCCGTGTTTTGAAGATGAACAAAAGTTTAATGGGTTTGGAACGATATAAGGGTAAGGCCGAGCAATAGTTAAACATTTATATCACTATATTTTTCCAAATGTGGAAATTTTTGGATTTTTTTTTTTCAAAATAAATATCAAAACACAAATTGTTTATGGCAAAATTACCTGGAATCAATCAAGTGCTCAATCAATCGATCAATTACTGCTTTTATTACAAAATTAACACAAAAGGAACATTTAAAATCCTATTTAAAGGCACCATTGCGCCAATACAAAAACATGAAATATAAAAATTAAACTAAAAATTTATTTAAAAATTATACAACAAAAACTGCATTAAAAATGTTTCCTTACAAAAAGTTGTGGTTTTTCCAAGTTACAAAGCAAGTTCTTTGAAGTACAAAGAGAAAAGAAAAACAAAGAAACACAGCAAGTGGCAGGTTTATTAGTTTGCAAGACTTCCATTCCATTTTGCACAGTATCAGATTTTATTTTGTCCAGTCTGCAGTCAATAACTGCATTTTCAGATTCAATCCTGCATATAATTATTATGAAATTATGACTGGGTCATAAACAGAAGCAAGCAAATAGCACTTCCTTTATAGCCACTGAATCTGTCAATCACTTCAACACAAGCTCAATGAGCTCTGCGCTCTTGTGAAAACACCTATTATAATCAGTGAAGCTGTCTACAATGCACACTCTTATTTACACTGTTTGTATAACACTTTGTTGCTTATAATGAAAGGATTGACGAGGGTGTGGAACAGTCAGTGACATGCACTTAATGGAAAAAAACAGCATTCTGAGTGGATTCTGACTAACTTGTCTTCAACACCTCTGATTGGTCATTGCGTTCACACACTCAACAGACATGTCTGTGATGGGCTACAATGCTCAACGCTGCAATAACATGCTGTAAATTCACAGAAAAAAGGGAGTACTTACTTGAGAGTAAATAAATAATAACAGAATTTTCATTTTTGGATGAACAGTTTAATAGACAGAATATAACAGCTTAAACTGCCTGGATTTTAATCAAACCGCACACCAGCTAAACAAAACAAACAGAGGTTTATGACCTTCCATTACTGCACCTCGAGAGCGTTTCCCAGAATGCTGTGCAGCCCTAGAAACACAGCTGGCATCTGCTGATCTCAGAGACTTTATTACATTAGCCTAAGTCCCATCAGCTCAAAGACACACAGAGCGGCACCCATCTCTAACAATGCCTTCAATCTAATCCTTGTTTTACCCAACACATGCGTTCGGCTCTCATCAACTATTACAAAAACAGACAGATGAGTGTTGAAACTGAAGCTGTCTTTGAAGTCTAGATGCAATGAGTCTGATGCCTCAGGAAGGCTGAGCTGCCATCGACTGCTTCATTCAGGTTAAAAGACCCTTAATATTAGTATTGATCCAGCAGTGCCTAAACATGCATTCCAGGCATTCGTGATAAAGCCCCGCTGGACATGTTTGAGTGTGAATTCCCACTGTCAGCTTTAGCTGCTCTATCGTTTTAAGTCAATGCGCTCGCACCTGCTAGAGATGTGCAATAAGACATTCACTCACCACTGCTAGACAGAAGAGTTCATCTGAAAACAACAACAAGGGTTTTTTCTTGTATTTGGCTGAGCAGCTGTTGGGCGTCTCTCTAATTTGTTTTTCTAATACAATATTCCTAAATAGTTAAGCTCCAAAGGGGAGAAGAATATATTGAAACAGCAGTGCAGCAGCGATGTTGTGTCAACCTTTCAAAAATTTTAACTCACTGAAAATCAATGAGCATTAACGTGACTGCATAATATTAATTTAAAAATTACAAACACCATGTACAATTGAAAAACTAGGGATGCACTGATCATAATTTTTCATAACCAATTTTGATTAGCTTTTTTTTTTTTTTTACAAGCAATTGAGCCGATTCCTATGGAAGTCCATTTGCACCAATGAATAAAAAAAAAGGTAATTGCGACTTTTTCTCTCACAATTCTGACTTTTTTTCTCTCAATTGTGCAGTTCTTTTTTTCTCAGAATTGCATGATACAAACTCACAATTCTGAGAACATAGTCTTTTGTCCCCTCAAAATTGGACTTTATAACTCGCAATTGCAAGTTTATATATCACCAAAGAAAAAAGTCAGAATTGCATGAGAATTTTGAGATAAACTCGCATTTGCGAGAAAAAGTCAGAGTTGCTAGTTTTTATCATGCCCAGCAGCTGTATCCCTTCTAGCCTTAACCACAAATCAGACAGGAGAGTAGATTAACTTCGGTGGACTTAAACTTGAAAAATGGTGTTCTGCAGTTGAAATAAAATACTTTCTGATGTTTATTCATGTTAATTTTGTGCTTTACGTAAATATGAAAAGACGATCGGTTCACGTGCTTTGAACTGAGGCAATACAGAGACACATTAAAGAGCCACAAAACGGTATTTATTGCTTGAATTTCTTTAAAAATGACTCAATTTGAAAGCTGAGGGTCCTGACACCTTGTTTCATATCAGAAGTAACCTGCTCTGTCTTCTCTGTCGGCATGTTTCCTCTTTACTCTGCGATGTATTTTTCACTGCGTGAGAACATGGTTTGTAGTGTGAGAGCGGCATTGTTTGTCGCAGATGTAAACGGTAACTAAGGAGGGCGGGTCTTTGCGAGTTTATGTCGCACAATTCGGAGAAAAATGTCCGAATTACGAGAAAAAAGTCAGGATTGCGAGATACAAACTCGCATTTGCGAGAAAAAGTCAGAATGGTGAGTTTTTATCATGCAATTCTGAGAAGAAAATTAAAAATGGTGAAATTTGTATTTTTTTATTCAATAACTGAAATGGGCTTCCATAGATTACAATACCAAATGTACTTGCTATTTATTTGCTCTATTACAGGCCGAACTGGTGAACATGAGCAGTTGTTTTTGTTCAGCTACCATTTTTATGTTGATGACCTGCAAATGTATTTGCTTGCTCTGCATCTGCTCTTCCTCTTGACTCATTAAATTCCTGTATTGATGACTATTAAAAATCTGGTTACATAACAATGTTCTGAAATTTAATAATGATAAAGCTGAGGTTATTGTATTTGATCCACCATCTCTTTTAAAAAGAAAGTCAGAACTGAGTTTTTCTATTGATGGGACCTTTATTAAATCCATCACAAACTATTAAAAATCTTAGTGCAATATATGATTCTTCAGTACATTTCATAACTGTGCTGTTTGTGTTCATCTTTAGTGTGTCCCGTCTCTGGCCTTTCTTCCCATGTCTCATTTACAGGCTTCATAATACTTCCACACAAATGACAATTTGGGAAATTACCGTTTGTGTTTATATCCGGAACATTAAAGACCGTCCAAAATGTTTGTCATGTGTCAAGCATTGTTGTTTTGAGATATAACAGCTTAACAAATAAAAACAGACTATCTGACAAGCAACAGTGACACTATTTATTACATAATATTCACAGACGACACTAGCGGTTGTTGGCTATTGTATCATATAAATCACTGTATTTTATGTTTATAACTTACATGCATTGACAAACCAGTCTTTGCCTATAAATGAATATATAATTATTGAGAATATTCATTTTATCTATATTAAAACAACCTAAACACATGTACATATTGAATGAATGAATGAACGAACGAATGAATGAGAACGAAATCAGTCATTGTCAGTGTTCAAAGCTCTCATACCATCACTACCGTAAAAAACAGTACGCACTTAGATAGAGGGGTCTAGTAGGTTGAGGTATACAGTACTATCAGGGATGTGATCAATTGCTTTTTATTTATTTCAAAATAAAACCATTACAATCAATTATAGAATAAAAGCACCCCCTTCTCAATATTGTATTTTGACAAATGCATACTTGAATAGGAACTGGTCAATATTCAAAAAAACAATAGTAAAGAACACTACAACAATTCCAACTGCAAAGTGAAATACTTCCACTAAAAACAACAGTATCAGTGTAAAACACAAAGAACTCCAGGTATACTGTTGCTGGCCTACTAATAAGCTGCTAATTGGAAATGCTGGTCCTCATTACTGATTGAAGCCATTCAAGGAAAGTAGAACGAAGCTGTATCACGCCTCAGGCATCTTAACAGGACATGAGGGAGAGCGACCCCATTTATAACGCTTTCTATGCCCTACACATCCCACACAAACTGAGCATGACAACTACAAACCTGATCTGTGAGGTGTTTCAGTCCAGCTTTCCTTACATAACCTCACGCATCTGCTTAGGCTGGTCAGGATAACTACTTTTTGTTGTGCTATATATTGCCGCAGAAATAAATTATATATTATTATTGTCATTTTAAGACCATTTCATGCCACTGACTTTAAATTATAAATAAACAAAAACAAATGTATAAATATAAAATTAAACCTTTAACAAAAAATGGGAAATTAACAACAAGGTACTTTTAGTATAAGTTACAAAAATGAACATGTTTGACTAAGAGAGTTAACACTTTCAGGAAGAAAGTCTAAATCACAAACTTACTTATACAGTGAGTTAAGACCCATTCACACCGAGAACTACACATATAACGTTAACAATAACTATATTAGTGTCCACATCCGCAGACAATAACATTGTTTATTATAAGCGCGCTGCATTTATATCGTCTGCCGCTTTAAATGCTGGAGCTCTTTAAAGCAGGATGGATTCTGATTGGCTATCGATGTTTTTATTGTTCATGAGCTGGAAATCATTCTGAAAGTGATTTTATAGCTCTGTGTCATTGTTGTTATAGTTGTAGTGTGAACTCCACTACTCTCATAAAATTAGATTGATTATTAAAGTTATTGTATGTTGTAAGTCAATAAAGTAATTATGGCACCAGACCTACATCTGCTAGCCAGATTCATGATCAAAACATGCAGTGGGAGGCTTTGGGTCAATATCCATAAAATATAAAACAGATATCTATTATTTCCATCCATTTTTGACCTAAAAAGCCTTCATTGTCTAGAAACTCGCAGCTAGCAAATCTAAATACACACTGCAACGTTTGGGAGTGACAGCTGCCTTAAAGATGTGAATTCATGATTATTGTACAGTGTGTACTAGGGGTTGCACTGACTAGTCAACTAGTTCTACTAATTAATAGCTGACTGGCACAGAGACCTGAAGGGCAAAACAGCCATACAACTGAAACTGTTTGTATTTCCCTCTCGAACTGTCGATTTTCCATCTGTTTCAAGCCATGAAGCTCTAGATCGCCTCTCAAAAGACGACGAACACCATATGTTTGCACAGAATTTTTTGAACTTTTTCTTTTAAATTGTCTCCAGTGTTCTTAAAAACAAATCAGACATCTGTCCTTTAATTGCCATTTTTGGTTTCATCTCAGAGTCACCATCTGAACCATAAACCACAACCATAGTGTTGTGGCCTTTGCATCATTGCTTGCTCGGCACAGAATACTGTTGTCTTGCACCTCCCCACAACCCTCTTCTATATCAGTGTGGCTTAAGGATTGAACCTTCTTTTTAAAACTTGAAAAAATCAAGTATAACATCAGAGGCAGGGGAATATTTTTTTTAAAAAGTCATTACCTAATTTAATGATATACATACCCTGGAGGTGGATAGAGGGGAGATATAATTATTTTTCTCCTTTACTACTTTGAGGAGTAGTTTTGTATTATCATTATTATTGTTATTTTAATTTATCATTATAATTTATTCCTTTTTGTATGCATATATGTATATTTTCTTTTCTCTCTTTATTTACTTATTAATTATTTTTTTTTCCCTGTGTAGTTGAACCTAGAGCTGCACGATTAATCGTTAAAAGATCGTGATCTCGATTCAAATACCCACACGATCTAATTTCTGAATGACAACGATTCGCCCGTGTCTATTAAAACTTTGAAAAAATCATACTGGAACATTCAAATCTGCATTCTGCTGATCCAGAGAGCAGACAGTTAACATGTTTAGGTAAGAAAAAGCTTCACAAACAGTCTTTTCAACTACACAGTATTATTTCTGTCTTACAGACATTCATAGAAATACTGGGATAAAAGTTTATAGTTCGGCTACAAACATTGATGTCTATGGTAGCGATCAAAATAGAGCCACTCATCTTTTGAAAGCAACTGGCGCTTCAAATAACGTTTGTGTCGATTGCATCATTTCGCCACTAGGTGGCGACACGTGACTGTTAAAAAATGTATTTGTTATTGAATCATTCATTCGAGATTCGTTCAAAAACACTGATTCATCCATTAATGAAACAAGTGAGGTATGAGTGAGTCATTGAATCATTAATACAAACCAATTTTTCATCATTTTAATTCTAAAAGTTGGTGTATTAAATACACTATATTTTAAATACATATACCCCGGGTTTCACAGACAAGGCTTAAGCCTAGTCCTAGACAAAAATGTAAATCTGAGCTGTTTCAACTGAAAGAAACTCGCATTGACTGATATTAAAATATATCAGTGCCTTTGTTTTGTCTCAAGGTGCACACCAGTAATGTTTTTTTCTAAGCATGTTTATAAAAATTGCTTAAATGTCTTAATTGAACTATGATCTAATCCTGGCTTAGTCTAAGCCCCGTCTGTGAAACCTGGCCATACTGTATTATATATTAAAATGTTTAATAATTCATTTAAATTAAACACTTTTAAATAGACTGCAGCAATTAATATTTTGTCACATTATTTTGTTTAGTTCAGAATCGTGGGAGAATCGTGATCTCTATTTGAGAAAAAAAATCGTGATTCTCAATTTATCCAGAATCGTGCAGCTCTAGTTGAACCTTTTTCAAATGTCCTTTTGTTTTAATTGGGGATCATTAATTGGGCTGGGTAGGATGTAAACATTATAAAATGTAAAAGTGCAATTTTGCAATAAAAATTCAATTGCCAAAAAAAAGAAAAAGAAAAACAAACAAATTGCAAGTTCTGGGCACTCTGGGTATTAAAGTCCACATGAACCGAAAGTTGCTGCTGACTTAATTTCAGTATGGTGACGTATTTCCATCTGAAACAGAATTTTGATTAAAGATTACCAAGACAAACAATGTTTTTCAGCGAAATAATATGCACATATTAATTGTTCACCTTAATATTAGCAATGTGCGCTAACAAAATAAATATCGTAAATTTTGATTTCATGCGGACTTTAAGACCCAAAAAAATTAACTCAAATTCACTATACACCTTATTGATTATGCACACTATATACAGTAACCGGCAAGCAAATGAGCCCAGAATATGAACAACACAGTGCCCTAAATTGCATGTTTGGGCTTTAAGGTTATCTATCATCTAGTGTGCTCTTACACTAATTTAAATACAGAAAAACATATGCAGAACAATTGATGAAATTAAATGAATATTTATTTTACATACTATTTACTACATTTTGTAATTTGAACATGAAAAAATAGGGAAAAAATTATTTCAACTTGATGAAAAATAAAACGATTTATTTAGCTGCCATCTTCTTGATTCCTTATTATAGAATTTTTCACAAATAATTGTTAAAATAATTAATAAAAAGGCTAACTAACAGTGCATTGAGTAATCTGGTATGTTTGTGCACACTGGGAAAAGGACGTGCTAATTTTCAGATACAGCAGACAGAGAATATGACATGAATATGACACAGAAGGGCAAACTGGATATAGTGCAGCTTTATTAGAAATCAAGGATTTGAGATTTTTTCCCTCATGCGTGTCTAGTGACAGCACAACTCTCCTGTTCTACTACACAGAGTGCACTTGTTTTCATGCAGTCTAAAAATGCACACTTCAGAGGATCAAAGCTGTTTGCAAAGTTTGCGAGGTTAATTCATTTAAAGATAATTAAAAATGCCAAATATTTGCTGATATGTCAGTCAACCACGAGATTTACAGTAAGCATTAAAAATTTACGGTCTCTCTCTTCCACCAACAGAGATAAAACATTTAGATCAATTTTGCACTTCAGCTTATGCACTTTATCGTATTTTCTGTCCAATCAGATGCTCTCTAGAATCTGAAGCCTCCCACCCAAAATATTCAGTAAACACACAGATCAAGCCTGCAAACATAAACACGCTGCAAACTCCTCCACCTGCACTTCATCGTGTCCAAATATAAAGACAAAGAAAAAATAAATTCATACAGGTTTGATATGACATGAGGCAGAATTTGTTATTTTCCCTTTAAATACTCAGCACATGAAAACCTTTGTTTGAAAACCTAGGGAACTTTGAAGGCTAGCTCATCTGCCAAATGTTGTTTGGAAAGAGACTCACAAACAACATTAATCTGCTCTGAAGACTTTCCGCCGTGGCTGAACCGCCGTGTCCCCACAGTAAATGAGATTTGTAAGGCTCGTCTGCTTACATCACTGATGTCTCTGTATCAGTACAAGCATCAGCTTTAGTGGCTATTTAAGGGCTCCTCTTCACTCAACTGAGCATTCGTTCACTCAGTCTTCTGCTTTATTAGCCAAAACCTCTTCTTTGAAGGGCCGTGCAACAGTTATTAAACATGAGAAAAAATTCCAATGATATAAAAGCACAAAGACAAATTATACCCTAATCTTCAGATTATTTGACCTTGATCAAATAATTTTTCATGTCTGATCAGGTGAGTTACAATTGCATTTCAGCTTCGATTTTGTTACAATTGAAGACGTACTATAAAACTCAAAGAGAACTAAACTGCAGCAATATTTGTAAACATTACAAGACTGACATATTGACTAGCATATTGTCATAGGAATGATTTGTTTGTAAAAAAAACACAAAGCCATTTTTAACTTATCCTATCCTAAAGGTGCGTTAACACCAGACGCGAATGAAGCGTTAAGCACGAGTGATTTACATGTTAAGTCAATGCAAAGACGCGAATAGACATCCTGCGCCGCGATTCACATGAATGAGGCGGCGCGAATGAAGCGATTCGCGCGAAATTGAGCGTTTCGGGCGTTTGACGCGCTTAACGCGTGATTCGCGCGAATCGCATGAGTTGAAAAGTCTGAACTTTGGCGGATATTCGCGCCGCGTTAACCAATCAGGTGCTTGCTCTAGTAGTGATGTGATTATGAGCGGAGGCAGAAATCGTCGCTGTATGTGGATACCCGGAGCTGTACGATAGACCAAAGATTACCTGTTAGATTTACCCAAAACGAATTATATCTTATGTTTATCCACTACAGATACATCAGAGCCAGCGGCAGATGTCAGAAGGACTAGCCGTGGTTATGCTCCTCTCTTTGGGATACATGAGCACGAGCGCCCGGTGATCGCGTGGAGCTCACGGCTACGAAATCGGCGAAGCACATTTTCAAATAGGCGCTGTTTTTATAAATAAACCGCAGATTTGAGTTTTAAACAACTACATTCTCGGCTGAAATACACAGTCCAGTGTTTCCATAGCACATAAAGTGCAACTAGCCACTAAACAAAATACATGTCAGCCATTTCGCAACGAGACTGGAGCCGCCTGCCAGAAGCCCCTCTCATGACGTGAATTCGCGTCTGTTGTGAAGCGAATTTCACGCGCGAATGAAGCGAATTTCATGCGCGAATGAAGCGAGTAAACTCAAAATGTTCAAGCGTCATACTATGCGCTTGTCGCGCAAGTCGCGTCTGGTGTGAACGCACAGTTATACAGGGCTCTGTAAGTCTCTAGACTGCGACCATTTTTTGAGAATGTGCAAGTAAAAATTTGACGTGGTCGCGAGTGCATGGTCTGCGCTGCTCCAAAGCGTCTGCTTCATACAGCGCGCGCTGCAGAGCCGAGGCACATTGTAGCAGGAGTCAGATTACACTGATCACGTGAAGAGAGGCGCTTTCAGCGCGAGATGGAGCGCGACGGAGGATTTGGTTTTCAAACTAAAATGAAAGACCGCTTCTTAAACCAGAGAAGGTGAACATGTTGGTATTCTTGTGGAAAAAACATGCAAGTCCTGTCAGCGACAGCCAGTTTAGTTTTACTTTTCTTTTTGTTTTCATTTTGAAAAGCTTGTTATCTTTGCTGTTTACCTCACGTTACGCTATGGAGGCTTTCCTTAATTTTTATTATTATTATTTACTTGATTCCTCAGTGTTTGCTAAGCATTCTGTAATTTATTAGTCGGTAGCCTATATAATACAGCATGTGTCCTATGCCATGCCTCGTTTTTGTTAATAAAGGTTATGTAAGCTAGTTTGTCATTGTAGCCTACTGTTTTATTGTTGTTGTGCTTTTTAATTAAGAATAACAATGAATCCATCTTTTGTTTTAGTCTTAAAAAGTGAAAGGTGTATAGCAGGGCCGTCACTAGTGGGGTGAAAGGTAGTGACGATTATAGGGGCCCACGGCTAATGGGGGGGCCCCACGGCGATCTCAACCGACTGGCTGAGGCCAGCCTAAAAAGACACTCAGGACAGTTGACGGGCCACTGCTGCGTGTCGTCACGAAAGCTTATAAGTTGCACACGTGTGTTTTTAAGCCTTGCCAATTTAAACATACAAAAGAGTTTAAAGCATTCAAACACAAGCAACACCGGACAGCAACACCGAACCGAGCTCTCCTTCGGGTCCTCCTGCACCTGAACGAACAAATACAAATCGCAGTTTAAACTTGCAAACAGAAAAAGATGTGAAAGAGCCCAATTCAGCACCCGCGCGCGGTGTTCTGTGCGCACAGGGCGCACGCAGAGACGCGTCTCAAGGCGCTTGAACCCGGATTTGCCTCTTGTTGCTCTTGTACATACAAAATTATGTCAAAATACCCTTCTTGCCTCTTGTTGCTCTTGTACATACAAAATTATGAGTATCCTCGAAAATACCCTTCTTGTCGGTTATGTCTTAAGTGAAAGAAAACAGTGTCGGTTAGAAAGAAATCGGATGTGTATCATTATAATGGAGAAAGAAATCATTGTCTCTTAATTATAATGGAGGCATTGTCTCTTAAAGTGACCGCGCCTAATTTACTAGCTGCTGTCGGTGTCCTTAATGTTAATCCAAGAAAATGAAAGAAAGAAAATCACTCACTGCTCTTGACTGAATTACTTTGTATGTTTTAACAACAATTAATCCACAGTCAAACCAAAAATTATTCAGACACCAGATATAATTTTTTATATTTTTTTTACTAGTGGGTGCAGGACCCACTTAAAAAAATAATAATAATACAAAAATTAAGCATTGCTTGGTAATTGTTCAACAAAGTATTGATAGTTTTGTAAATATTGTCATAGTAACAGTTGTCTGAATTTTTGGTTGATTGTAATCCATTACATACCTTTCTATCAAAGTTATTTGACATTATCAAGATTAATTTGTTCTGACACGGTTTAACTCTTGAGTTCTTGTCATATTTTATTACCATTTTCTAAACTATAGCAAATAAACTGTGATAATATGAGAAATGTTGAAGGTGTCTGAATAAATTTTGGTTTGACTGTATATTTAATTTTTACTATATTTAATTTTTACAGTGACCATGAGTGCTATTTTACATTTGCAGTGCTATTTTACATTTGGTTCTGTATTATTCGGTTCTGTACACCTGGACAAACTTGAAAAACGTAAACAAACTTGTGTAAAAACGTAAACATAAATAAATGTAAATAGCACAAATACAAATCAAACAATAGTACGAACATCAAACAGGGCCCACTGGTAAACAATTTCAAACAGGGCCCACTGGTACAACATGCCCCAGCTACGGCCCTGGTGTATAGATATAAGCAAAACAGACAATTATCTTTTCTTGTAAAACGTGACACCAAGATCGCGAATTTGAAAGTGAAAGTAAAAGCGCATGAAAAGAGGAATTCCTGTTCACAAAATTTAAATCACAAATAATACTGATGAAAAAGGGTTGATTGTTAAAAACTTTCATTACCATATAACTATAAACTATGATAAAAGTTCATCAGCATGCATTAATTAATCAAATGTTGTAGCAAAAAATAAATAAAAAAATTGCGACCAAATTATGTGCTTGTGTGACCAACTGAGAAAGTTAGTTGCAAAAGAGCGACCAGTGGGAAGAATGAGTCTAGAGCCCTGTTATATATTACAACACAGCCCAGACTATTCACTAAACAGTTGTGCCAATTTTGCGCATGCTATCTCAGAGCAAAACACCTGGTATCTCATTCACCAAACACCCACACTTCAGTTTGAGCAGGCGCTACACATGCAAACAAACAGCACCATCAATGAGCGCAGTGAATCTCAGTGAACAGATATTTCCTTTCCTTCATTTCCAGATATTTTTGAGGGGGTTTTGGGCCCTGGAGAAGTTTTGACATCCCCTGACATTTGTGCTTTTTTAAGCATATTCACGGCTAACGTCTGATTACACTGTAATCAGCACAAACTGGGCTACAATAATATGTGAGCAGCATGTACAACTTTGTGTTTTTGAAAAAACAATGCTTATGCATGGATAGTGAAAAAGTAAAATTTGTAAGTCACTATGAGACCATAAAGGCCCGTTCACAATAAGAACGATAACTATAAAGATAACGATATTAGCGCCCACACCAGCGGACGATACCGTCTGTTTATAAGCGCACACTCCGCTTTAGATTCGCGAGCTCGTTAAAGCAAGATTGATTCTGATTGGGTGTCAATGTTTGCATCGTTCATCAGCTGGGGAAAAAAAATCGTTTTGAAAGTGATTCCAACGATATTGTTTCTCTGTGCCTTTATCGTTATAACTGTGGTGTGGACTCTGCTATTCTTTAATATTGAGAATGATTTTTAGAACTATATCTTTATCGTTAACTTTATAGTTGTTGTCTTTGGTGTGAACGGGGCTTAAAACACATTCAGAACATTTGTTCACAAGACTTTTGAGAACTGGATGTGGTAGACTAGTGTTTTTGCTACAAAATCACTCAATCGCAGAAACAATATACCGACAGTAATAGGGGAGCACTAGCCAATAAAACTGCTGCGTACACATTACTCCCTCCACTACTGAAATAACCATCTACTAGTGGTTTCTGCTTAGTCTTAAAGGCTGAATAATTCTGAACTAAAACCACAAGAAAGAATATCATTTACATATATCACATCAATAGAGTACTATGACGTCAGAACCCGGAAGAGTAATTCGCCGCGGGTTCCTTCGAGATTTTCCTATGGGGTTTTATAATGGGGTTTTTGAATTTATGAGTAAAATAAAGCCTGTGGTAAACACAACTTGATGATACTTTTACGTTTTGTTCTACAATGTAAATTACACACATCCATAACCAAAACTAAAAATTTGAAGCAGTTATGAAAACGTATGTTTTTAATAAGTAACTAGATAAGAACGTTTGGGCTGTGAGTGGGTGCAGTTTACATTGTAGAACAAAACGTAAAAGTATCGTCAAGTTGTGTTTACCACAGGCTTTATTTTACTCATAAATTGAAAAAACCCATTATAAAACCCCATAGGAAAATCTCGAAGGAACCCGCGGCGAATTACTCTTCCGGGTTCTGACGTCATAGTTCCCCCACTCTATTAATTGTGTTATGTTGTGCATCCATTGATATCAATAAGAATAATGCATTCACTGTGCTGTAAACACACAGACAGCGAAACTCAAGCACTCAGTTACAGTGTTTAAGTGTAGATGAGTGAAAATGCATCTGTGCTAAACTTATTCTCAGCGCACAGTTTAGTCGCAAATGGGAGTGATTTACTCTCACTGTAGATGGCTGTCAATACAGTTTCTACTTACTGAATATGGGCTCAGATCCAGCAGAAAAACGGAGGATGCAGTCGTGTCCATTTAGGATCAGAGTTCAATTTCTGCATCTTTCTGCATGCGTTGCAAACGGTTATTTCAGTCAGACATATCAGCTCGCATTCCAAAACACAACACGGCAGACAGAAAAGACGTCTCAAGGACGGATCTGCTTTGACACGTTAGTGGGAGTGGCTGAGGCTGAGGAAGCTGGATGGGGAGGAGACTGAGAGAAAGTGAGAAGACAGGTGACCCCGCTAAGCCTCTTTGAATAGCCACCTGAGCGTTTGCAGGCAGACTAGAGCCTCACAATGACTGCAGGCCACCATAGAGTTCATTTTAGTTCTCGTCATGCCTGGATTATAAGGACAAAGTATGAATCAGGGGTGCCATCAAAGACTGGGGAGATTATCATGGAGCTAAAGGAGGTATGAGGGATCAGAGGCACTCGAGCGGTTTTACTAGTGTTCACACTATAGCATGCAGCTCTGTTTGAGGAATATAATGATGAAACCACAGTCACTAGGACTGCATGATTTGGGGAAATCTTTTTGCTAAAAAAAACTTCTGACAGTGATTTCAATCTTTTGATTTTAATGTGCTTGTTTGTTAAGGGTGGAAAATTGTGTGATTATATATCAGTATAGCCATAAAATAATAATTGTTAATTATTATTATTTAACAATAATCTCATATTATTAAATGAAATGTAATTACTATTATTATTATTATTATTGTTATAGCCACACTGACATATAACTGATATTAATGATATATAACATTAATATATATAATTATATATAATTGTGCACCTCTAACAAGCACAGTAAACCTGGAACATTAATAATAATAACAATAACAACAACAATAATTATCAATAATAATAATTACTAAATAAAAATGTAAGTACTTACTATAATTACTATTACTATTATAATATATATTTTTATTTAGTACTACATTTTTATTTTACAATAAAATATTGCTAGTGTATATATAAAAATAAATAATATTTATATTTTGCATTGCAACTGTAAAATTACAATAGTAACATTTATTATCAATTTCTATAATAAATGATAATTTCTTAATTTTCAAATGCTGAACCATCGAATTTTCAGGGCCCTATGAAATCTGTTTTATTTTTTCCCAAATTCCGTTGAATTTTTTTCTAAATTCAGTTTTTTTCCGTTTTAATTTTTCTGGATTCCATTTTTTTTTTTTCATTTTAATATTTCTGGACTCCTTTTTAATGGTCAAATAAAATTTTATTAATCAAAAAGCATGTCTAATTAATTAAAATCATGAAACTTATACAATTTAACATTAATTTATTAAAAGTGTAACAAAAATTACATGTTTAGGGCCGTATGAAATGTTTTTTGTATTTTTTTTTATACAAACAATTTTTATTTATTCTTACAGTAGCCTAATTAAATGTTTTTTTCCCCTCAGAAATTCTGTGTTGTGTATTTAAATTTTACTGGTTATCAGATGAAGGCATAAAACATTGATTTAATTTATATTTTAATTAATGAAAATTAAACATTAACATTTTTGGCAAATAAAGGGGATTTACTATTAAAATTAAAATATTTTGTGATTATTTCTTAAAAAAATAAAGTTTTATTATTTTTCAACAGTAGTAGTAGTATTACGTACATTCTGCTAAATAATAGTAATATAGTTTATTTCTGGCACAATGTCTTTAATAAGTTAAACCGGACTTTTATTTTGACGGGTTGCCGTGAATACCTTTAAAGTTCTGTGTGTATATGATATGACGCTAGTTTTACTCAAATCAAATGGTAAAATGCTGGTGAAGTGACTCTCAGATCAGTTCTGGAGATATTGTTTATGTATTTATGTCCTCATTGAGACGGCAGACGCTGAAATCACCGCGAGCGTCACGCGCGCTGTGTGTAGTAAAAACCCCGCGCGTCTGCTCCTTTCACACAGAGACGCGCCGAACATGCAGGATTCACATTTAAATCGACTTTTGCAGCTTAATATTTACAGATACTAGTCCATATCACGATTTGATTTAAGTGTAATGACCTACTTTTGATTAATTCATCCAAACTTTGACAAATTCCGTCACATTCCGCGTTAAACTGTAAATTCCGTTTTTATGACTGGATTCCGTCTGCGTTTACTGCATCACGGACATCATAGAGCCCTACATTTTTATTCTGACAAAACCACATGCGAGATTCTCTTTTATTGATAAGCACCTATCATTACTGTGAACCCTAATGCTCAGAATAATGAATTGGTTTGTATAAGGCAAACTTATATTAAATTCAATTAGTATTTTTTTTTTCTTTTGAATTCATGAATTCATGATTCACCTACAAATAACATGCTTGCATGTTTACATTTGACAAAATCAAAACTGCTTTTCTGCTTACTTATTCGAGTTTGCAATATTTTAAGTTAAAGGAAATTATCACACGAGTACTACAAACTCAAAATCCAATAGTTCCACTTACTTAAAGCTTAATAATGGTCTCTATGATCTACTTGTGCTTAATGATATTGAGAAACACAGCTCAGATTGGTTTGTCTAGTACTTCTCTTAAGAAAAGAAGGCTGTTTAGACATAAACATGGGTGATCACTATGAGTCCCAATGCATATAGAGCATGAAATGCCCTCCAAAGAGCTCACTAAACTGTGATTGGGGCGCCCGGCATGTGACTAAATTAGTTACAAATGCACGTGTATAAAAATAGTCCTGTAGCATCAATGCCGATTTACACAGGATGCACTGAGTGCTAGATCCCGACATGAAGAACTTAAGGGTGTAGAAGCCATTTATTGTATTAAAGGTTTTGTTTAGTCTTATGTTTTCTTAAGTGTGCTCCTCCTGCAGGTGATGAGGGAAATCTGGTTCCTGGTTCATTTCCAATCCAGAAGAGCAGATACAAGAAACAGTCAATGATTGCGAGCCGCGTGGAATAAGGACACTTTTGTGTGACTTTTAAAGCCTTTTTTAAATGCACTTTTCCACCAAAATAAAAGCTTGAGGTTTTAGATTTTACTTTGATAATTTGGTCACTGAAAGAAAGTTGGAAGTCTTAATTGTGCTTTTTCAAAGTGCACCAGATTGATTGCCGTAACAAGGTTAATGCAAAGTTTCACAAAATCCTGTGGGAAACGCTGTTAACCTACATACGTTACTCCAGTCATGGAGTTTAAAATGTAGTCTGCTAGTCACATTGCTTGCATAAAGATGACAAAATGCACTTTTGGTATCTGTTTTAACATTTAAATATGACTGAGCATCCATTCTTTGTGTTTGTGTTGTGTTTGCATTTATTTAAAATGTAAAAAAAGCATTTTTTAACATTTTAACATGCACCAAAAGAAACTAAATAAATTGCACTTCATATTGTTATTTTGGTTATCCAAATATCACATCAATCATTGTGTTAATTTACATAAGTGTACATAAATGTAATAATGGTACTTAAAGAAGTCGGCAGATTGCACTTTTGTTTTGTCCCTGATTTGTACCTTTTTCTTCATGTGTTATATTAGTTCATTTAAATATGGTGAAATATGGAGCACTACGAGCACTATAGGTGCTTTCACACATATAGTCTTCTCCAGAAAATTACTGGTAAATTCCCATTTAGATCATATGTGAACACATTAGGGCTTTGTGAAAAAAGCCAGTAAATCAGCAAATCAATAAAACGCTGTTGCTTGTGTGAACAGATATATTTTGTATTTATGTCCAGTAAATTACTGGGTTTACTATGCCTAGATACATTTACATTTATGCATTTAGCAGACGCTTTTATCCAAAGCGACTTACAGTGCATTCAGGATATACATGTTTTATCAGTATGTGTGTTCCCTGGGAATCGAACCCACAACCTTTCGCGCTGCTAACGCAATGCTCTACCACTGAGCCACAGGAACACTAGATACACGAGAAAACTGTGTGACTTTGCAGTTAAAATGCAACATTTATATGTGCTTTGTAAAAATTGTTGGGTCATTCCATGTCAACTCAGCCAGAGGTCCCTGGCTCTTATTTTTGATTTTGCTATTTTTTTCTTTAGAAAGATAAGAGTGATGAAAGCCAAAATATTGTTTAAATGTCATGGATGAATATTTACTGAGTAATCCACTATTTTGTAGAGGGGGGTCAAAATGACAATTTTCACCTGAGATTCAGAGCCAAATTACAAGGGTGTAAAAATGACTTCAGAAAGATGGCAGCATCATAATGTTATTTTTACACAGAGATTGGTAGCTCTATTAGTAAAACTTGACTTTATAGCAATCTTTGTTGCATTATGTGCCAGTGGTGAACGTTTAGAAATGGCAAAGGCTCTTTTCAAGTTTGTTTTCCAAAGTTTGCATGCCTGTAACTCAAGAAGTATTAAAAATATTTGTGTCTTAAACTTTTCTTTTGACATTTTCATTTTTAAGGCCCTATTTGGTTCCATTCTAGAGACACTTGAATCTCAATATGGATCCAGGACTAAATTGTTAAAATGTACACATTTTCAGTGGTCAAAAACCAAATGTGGGTCACTTTGCATTCAGCTGATACTTTTTCTTTCTTTAAAAGAGGAATGTCTGAAGAATAAGTAATGTTGAAACTAGAAATGTATCTAATTTCCCTCCATCAAATCAGTTGCATAGAACCCACCTGTCTGAGTGCCAAAAATGTTATTTTCCCAAAGTTTGCATGCCTGTAACTCAACTCATTAAACATATCTTAAGATGATTTTAGATTCTGGTTACTAAGAAACTTTTCTTTTAGAAATCTTCATTTTCAAGGCCATATATAGTTCAGTCCCAGAGATATCGGGATCTCAGTGCAGCTCCATGTCCAAATTGTTGAATCTTACCAATTTTCAATAGTTGAAAACCATGTGTTTATCTAGTCATGACCTGTTGCCACTACAAATAGTAAGTATGCAAATAATAACAGTAACCCAGGGTTATATACAGTGTGACAGATCAGATTATGAATATCCAGGATTAATTAAAAACTTCTTGTAAATTATGAGCAGTTTGAAACATAAAACAAGATTACCCAGGACATTTAATCAGGGTTTAGAATTACCCAGTGTTAATTATTTAAAATGTGAGAGACCTTAAATGTTTCAAAGTTTGATTTATCATCAGTGATTCTGCCAAATATTCTCCTTGGCAGTGGATATTACTTGAACTATGACTTTGCTTCACGTTATAACAATTAAAAAGAAAAGGAAATTCTAATACATAATGTCATAGCACTTGCATATTACTGCTATTTTGTTGGTTTTGATTGCTTCTATTGTCCTCATTTGTAAGTCCCTTTGGATAAAAGCGTCTGCTAAATGAAAATGACTAAATGTAAATGTAATACTTAATTCAGGTGAGGCAAAGCAACCACACTATCTAGGAGGAGTGGAATTTGTCTCAAACATGTAGTAGTTACGATACTCCACATCTGAACTCTTGGTAGCTTCAGAAGCTGTTAAAATGAAGAAAATCCCTTCTTCCAAATATCCCTGAAACTGATTCAAATATAGAATCTTATAATTAGACTACTGAGCGCTTATGTTAAAGTGCTCAACTTGACCATTTCAATGCATTTTTAGCACTCAGACAGGTATGCTCTGTGTTTTGTAATTGTTTAGACAGAGGGAAAAGATACAATTGTAGTTTCAACATTATTTATATGGGATGCACCAAAATTCATTGCACACAGACCAGCTAATCAACTAATGCGTGACCAGCTTTCAACTTCAAAAAGTACTACTCATGTTGGACAATTCTGGAAATATGGCTATAGGCCAGTAAGTAACAATTACTGAAACCCTGATGTTATGACTTCAGCGCCAGTCATCCTGCAGGAGCCACTTTAGTACGAGCGGCTGCAAACACATGCTCCAGATGGCTCGGCGGGAGATGAGCCATAATACACAATAAAGCAGAGAGAATGCTTGTCTCAAATATGTGAATGCTGCTCCATCTGATGCAGAAGCACTGGTCGTTTGATTTCAGGGGCACAACAGATTAAAGCAGATATTCAAACATCATGGAAAATATGGCTTCAAACCTGTATTCACAGGTCAGACCAGAGGATGTGAAGCTGTTAAAGTGATACTCCACCCAAACATTGTTTACTCACCCCTCATGCGCTTTAACCCTGTGTGACTTTCTTTCTTCTGTGGAACACAAACGATGAACGTAGGAACCATTGAAGCTTTTATTGTTCCACAGTAGAAAGAAACTCATACTGGTTTGAAGCAAATGAGTGTGAGAAAATGATGACACACTCTAAAAAATGCTGGGTTATTTATTTTTTTAACCCAAATGCTGGGTTCAGCCTGTTGGGTCATTTTATTGGGTTGTTTTTAATATTTTTTATTTATATTCGAACTCACACTCTCTCCTTGTGTGTGTGTGTGTGTGTGTGTGTGTGTGTGTGTGTGTGTGTGTGTGTGTGTGTGTAAGTGTGTGAGTGTGTGTGAGTGTGTGTGTGTGTGTGTGAGTGTGTGTGTGTGTGTGTGTGTGTGTGTGTGTGTGTGTGTGTGAGAGTGTGTGTGTGTGTGTGTGTGTGTGAGAGTGTGTGTGTGTGTGTGTGAGTGTGTGAGAGTGTGTGTGTGTGTGTGTGAGTGTGTGAGAGAGTGTGTGTGAGAGTGTGTGTGTGTGTGTGTGTGTGTGAGTGTGAGTGTGCGCGAGTGATGCTTGTTGGTTAGTGTGCATCTATTAAAGCAGCGCATTAATACGGAACGGTGATTAAACTGACTTGGAACTACCTGTGCAGTTAAACGAATTTAATCAACACCAGCCAGCCAATCAGAATCGAGTATTCAGACAGACCATGGAATAAGGGTTTGAATACATTCAACATACAGAATACATACAGTCTTTACTGTGCTGTAAATTGTATTTTTTTACCCAACGCAACATAAGGACGAGATGTCAGTCAGTCGGTCGATTCGCACGATGGAAATGCCTTTTGCCTTGCATAACATAATGGATTTTATTCGTTATAATACTGAGTGTAGTTTAATTTGATGTTATATTATGTTATCTAATCTCAGTACTGTTTGTTTATGGGCAGGTTTTGGAGTCAGTCGCGTCATCTCTCAGCTACGAGTGAAACGCGAGGCCGCGGTCTGAAGTTCGCAGCTCCCCGTGAACAGCAGCCCTTCACCGGCTCAGATTTCGGCAAAACACCACCACATAAATTAGCACAATTTTGGTAAAAAGTGATTACAGAGAATGGTTGAATACATTTAAATTAAAATGATATTTTTAAGTGTTACATTTTTATGTCTAAAATGCTTGTTAAATGAGTTTAAATGTATATGTAATATTCACCCAAATAAATTCAGTTTGTCTTGTATTTCGTCTATGGATGTTCTTGCTTAATAATAAATGCTCATCTTTTGATTATTGCTGCTGCCTCTAGTAATTCTGTGTGTGATTTTTAATCTCAAGTCCATTTTAAGCCAGCAATATAATAATTTATAAACAATAGTTGACTTAAAATAACCCAGCATGTGTTCTGTCCAATATTTAGCCAGCGCTGGGTTGCCAAATAACCCAAGTTGGGTTCTTTTTAACCCGGCATGACTATTTATTAAAGGAATATTATACACTACATATTATGGTATTTAAAGCATTCTCCTGTAGCACAAAACTATGCTGCATCTGCAGATCTCTGTTTATGTGCTGATACGTGGTACCTGCTGAGACGACTAGGTGTGGTGCACAATGAACACTGCTGTTTCAGCAAAGAAAACAGCTCCAAAGACTCCACGAGAGAGAGAGTTTGCATTAAAGTCATCAACAACACTCTTCTTTAACATTGGATCTGGTGCCAGGACTCCCCACTACGCATGGACACAAGTACAGGGATATTCCAAGCCAAAAAAACAACAACTTCTTTTTACATTTTATTTTAAGCGACCGCTAGTGTATGCATACAGTGTGAGTTAAATAACTTCGTCATAAATGGAGTATGTGTACATATATATATTGTGTACATTCACACATTAGTGGGTCCACAAGTACATATTGTATTGTTGTAGCTCAGTGCTGCATTAGTTCGGTTTAAGTACTCTTTAACTTAAAGAAATTATGACAAATATATTACTACTGTTTAATAGAATGTACTTCTTAAAGTAACAAATAATTATAATATCACAATTTTCATTTTGTTTTAATTAAACAGTAAATGTCTGTTGTGAAGCACTTTATTTGCCAAAAAATGTAATTTGATTACTTTTTAATAAGTTTAATTAAATTATTTAAACGTTTTATGCATTCATTTGAATGCCACAATTTTAGTGTTTCCCCTTTTGGTATATGCTGGAAATTTGGTGCAGAAAAAAAAGAAAGAAACGTTTTTGACAGTCATTGAAAAAATAACTGTATTCAACAAAGTAAAGTTTTACTAAAAAACAACTCATAACTCATAAAAACAATTCTTTCATTATTTCCATTGTCGTTCCAAGCATGCATGACTTTCTTTCTTCTGTGGTAGATGAGGTAAGATAAGTAGATATTTTGAAAAAATATCTGGTGTTTTTTGTTTGTTTATTCTATTTATATATTTATTCATTCATTTATTTATTTGTTGTTTCATGCTTTCACTCTAAACACAAAAACATTCTTCAGAATATACTTTAAGTTCTGCAATTCAACATGAAGATGAATGAATAATGACAGAATTATCATTTTTGGTTCTTTTTAAGAACCTATAGGTTATTTATGCTTTAAATTCAAACACATAAGTTAACTGTTTACAATTTGGTTAAGTGTAGTCAAAGTTATTGACTTTATCTTTAAAATAATTCCATGAACTGCAATAACACATTAATAAAATGCTTTTTATTTTACTAAGCATAAAATAAACAAGACTTTTCAAGGATATCGAACTTTTTTGTTTAGATCTTTTTATAGCATGCACATAAGGAAGAAGTCTTTCTAAACAAAAACAACACGGTGAAAGCACTGTTCTGGTTTAAAGGCCAATTCACACTGCACTGACAGATGGCAACAGACACGTTCATTGTGGCACTTGTTTTTTTTCCCTGTTGAACATGTTGAATCGCTGTTTGTGGGGTCTTGGAGTGTCTGAGCTCAATCAGCTGTCGTTGTTGGTGTGCATGTGTCGGTGCGCTGTGAACTGGCCTTTACACTGCCTCAAAAGTACATCTGACCCGCCCCTTCCTCAAACACATCCAATGGCACTGAAGCACCACAAGCGCTGTTGATTAGCAAGTACCATTTTTCACTGAAGTTCCAAAATAACTGCTGTTATTGTGATAAAATTACTCGTACTGTGAAATAAGATTTAGTCACACTGCCCGTCCTAACCAGCACACATCCAGACCTCATATACATGTGCTCCACAAGCCTTACATTTGCAATGCAAAGAGCTGATGCAAACTTATCAGAACCAAAGCAGCATCATTTTAAATTTTGGTTTTCATCTCTAATTACATCAACAGAAAAAAAAATTAAAATGATTCGTTGAAAAGCATGCTGGTGGAAATCATCTAAAACTGTGAAAGACTTACTGTTCCACTGACAACTCTAAAAGCACTGTGAAAAAAGAAAGAAAATAAACTTTCTCAGCTAATCAAAACAATTGAAAATAAGCAACAGAATGCAGCTATTAAATCAACTAAACACGTCTAGCTGCTTGAAAACAACTGAAATGCCAACAGACATTACAGGATGAGCTCAATGAATAAAAATCCTCTGAGACGAACTAACGAACATCTCAGCTTACAGGTGAAGGTCATGTCGTGACATGAAGGGTTAGAATTTTACACTCCCTGTATATCAGATTTCTAGATATTTGACTGATTGGTTCGTAAAGTATCAATAATGCAGGACCAAGGATCGTTTATTCCAGAAACCGGCTTGTTTCGTTGCTTTTAAATGTTCATCTGACATTGCCAGGGTTAGCAGCAGCTGTGGACATCCTATGTTCACTATATAAACTGACTGCTGTGTGATCTCTCACTGTAGCTCTGATCAGTGCTATTAAACCAGTACTTCGCTATCAAGTCAAAACTTCAATTTTACGCATGTAAGGATACCAGCCTTTCCACAGCAGCAGTGGTACCGAGTACTACTTTTCAAACGCTCCTGTATTTGTGTGAGTGTCTGTGAAGAGCATCCAAGGTTTCAATTTACAATGTGTTTTTGCAGCGCTGAGCATTGTAGCCAATCACAGATGTTTGTTGAGCGTGTGAATGCATAGCACTTGCATATCATTGCTCTTTTGTTGATTTTGATTGCTTCCACTGTCCTCATTTGTAAGTCGCTTTGGATAAAAGCATCTGCTAAATGACTAAATGTAAATGTAATGGCCAATCAGAGGCGTGTAAGCTCAAGCTCATTCTGCACTATAAGTATATTAGCTATACATATATATATCAGCTATAAGTATAAACATGATGTAAACAAGAGATGCAATGTGCAGTATAGACAGATTTGAGATTGATGTGCGTGCTTTTGCTTGCATTTTGTCAGAAGTCAAGTCTTGAGGTGTAAAAGTCTTTGCACTCATTTTTCTCGTCTGAAATTTTCGCACATTAAAAAATAAAAAGGACCTCACGTTGTGTCAATCACACTTACACACTGCCTCCGAAACTTTCGTCCATCATAAAAAATATTCGGATCAGGTTCGATTTTCTGCGTTTTCGCATCTGTAGCAAGCATTGGATAGGAAAGGACGACAAATTAAAAAAAAAAAAAAAAACGCATACGAAAATTTTGGACTCAGTGTGCAAGGATAGGTGTAACAGACCAGCCACTTGTTCTGCTACCTGTAACATACGTTACAAAAAAATAACCATGGTTTTATTGTAGTAAAAGTGTAGTAACCATGGTTTTTGGTGTATTGATTACCATTTGTATAACCACAGTTTTACCACAAATACCATGGTTAAACTATGGCTAGTGTAGCAAAACCATGGTTAATTTGTGGTTGCCATAGTTTAACTATAGTAACCATGTTTTTTTTTGGTTTTATTTGTAGTAAAACCATGGTTAATTTTCGTAAGGGGTTTTTGTTATTTCATTACTTTCATTTGAGATTTTTCATACAATGTTTACATAACTGAACAATATTTGAAGGCTACATAATGGTTTAATGTATTTACTTATAATCATTAATTGCATTACAATATTTTTCACTATCGTACCGAAATTGGTACCGAACCGTGAGATTTGGTACTGGTACTGGTATTGGTAACGACTACTGAAATGTAGAGATAACACTATGCTAAACTCTTTCATTTTATTTATTATTTGAAGGCCATGTGCCACTAATGTTGTGTTTTTGTAATGTTAATAGGGTTAAATAAAGGAGGTAATGTTTAAGTATTATTGTTCTTTTTTTATACCATGGTAACGGCTTGAGTATCCTGTACTTTTGGTGGTATCAATACCAACTACTAGATTAGTGGTATCCTTAAATCCCTAGCTCAGATTAACAATGCTATCTCTTAGCAACATGTAAATTTGTGGCTAATTAATCTATTATGTAACGTTTGAGTGTCCAGGATGGACATTGTTTCAGTTAAAACAACAATGCATGGGTTTCTTATCAGCTTTAGCCAACATCAGCATCCTTCATCTGTAAACCCAGTCTGAAGCAAAATAAATCCTCAATCAAACATTCAGTCTCACACTGAAATGTCCTCTGAAAGAGTGCAAAAAAAAAAAAAAAAATCAAAACAAACATCTCATGCGCTCAAAATAGCTAACATTAATCAAGGCAATGAACGATGAAGCAAATTCCAGCTCATGTGCTTGACACAATATTTGAGATAAACATGAAAACACAACACTGATGCACATATAAACATACACACAAACCATGGAGTCACGTTTCTACTCCAATGTGACACTTATGTAATGATCCAGTGCTCATATATGCCCATCATCAAGCTAACCATCTATTACAGACATAAGGATGGTATATAATCACAGGAAATAACAATATGTCCAAAAATAAACTCAAAACCAGCACGTTATTATACAAGTGACCTTCCTTTACAACATCATCATACATGTGCTAATCAGTCATTACATCACATGTATCCACTTAAAAATCAACAACAGTCATTATTAAACCATTAAAAACAGACATTATAGGAAAAGAGGTCATTTATACCTGATGTCAATTCCTCCTCAAGGAAAGCCGTCTTATTTAGATGCCTCTTCCTTCTTTCACGACGATTTGATATATTTCGTTATTAATAAATGAGTAAATAAATAAGTAAATGTTTTGGTGTAAAATCCTCCTGATGTCCTTCGTGTTAGCTCGCCGGCTAATGTCTTCAGATGTGATCAGCAGAGCAGATTTAATATGGTTTAACTGCACTGTCCACAGACCCTCTGTACTTCAAAGCAATAAATAAATGCCTGGTAATAATGTTAAGATTTCAATTAACGTACTATTTTACTCTTTGGTCTGCTAAATCTCTTTTACTCGTCTAGTACGTGGATGCTAAGGCTGATGCTAACCCACACAAACAGCAGATCTCACAAACCTGCTTTAAAAAGATCACCAGATTTAAAAAATAATAAACATAAGGAGCTGAGAACACATGTTCTGGATTATTTAGTTGATAAATTTAAATGCTAAATAAATCGCCAGATATAGCGGTTATGATCTTATTTCGTCCGTACAGCTCTAACGGCTAATCCTGAGAAAATAACGCATTTAAATCATAAAAATAATATCGATTTGCCCTTTCATCTTAGTCTTACTTTCTCAAACCCTGCTTTATCTGTCACTAACAGAGAATTTATATGATATCTGAGGGACTCTTTCTCATCTAACCTGTCTTTCTTCTATTATTTTATTTCTATTATAACAAAGCTGATCAAATAAAGGTGCGCTCTCGTCTTATAAACACTAACCAGTTACTCTATCCGACTAGCTAGTGCGTTAACCCGCATTTAAAGCCTTTTTCTGGCTGAAACACTGACTGCAGGCGCCTGAGAGATATTGTAATAGTATAACAGACTGTGAGTCTGAGCATCATACACTGCCCTCTACTGACAGAGCCTCAGAGAAATACACTCTTCAGACAGTCTGAATACACAGGCAGTGTTTGGGGTAACGTTAACACATTACAAGTAACGCATTACTTTTTAATTTACAAGAAAATATCTGAGTTACTTTTTCAAAAAAGTAACGCCAGTTACTTTTTTCCCATTTGTTGACTGACAGCCCTGCTAAAAAAAATAATAGAAGCCCAATAGAAACCATCACAGAAATTCCGATGTTTTCCATTAAAATACCATTATAAACCATTAGCTTTTTCCAGTAAAACCATTACAAAAATCCTTTTTGTAGTGTGTTTTGGGCATTTTTCCAATAGGATTTACAGGGTTCCTACAGGGTTTGGAAAAGTATGGAATTTGATTTAAGTATTTTCCAGGTCTGGAAAAGTATGGAAAAAAGAAAGCAGAGTATGGAAAAGTATTTGTCTTTCGCTACCTATTGTGCCATCAGCCCATTTTGTGGTGTGGTTTCTTGGTCTCCACAAAGTATGCGTTAAAGAGACCAAAGGCCTTGAAATATGGCATACTGCCCTAACAAAAGCCAGATTTTAAACACTTTTTTTTTTACAGTAGATTACAATACAGTACATTTTGGACATTAGGCCTTGATATTGAGGTACTACCATAAGAAAAGCCCTATTTTGAGCAAATAGATATGTTAATTCATGTGCATCATGCTCTTGTTTTATTCATAGTAAGATGGCAGTGATGCACAAAATATAAAACTAGAAATTTTAATGTGTAAGCATGTGAATAGTTTCTCGAGGGCGCAAAAAAAGTTGCTTGTGTACATGTTCTTTAGGGGCTCTGTATGTTGTCACTTCAAGAAAATCAATAAAAACAAACCCTGAGAAAATACAAATATTTACAGATGACTGTAGTATACACCAAAAATATAGCTGAAAATAATGCTGTATGAACCATTTATGTTAAATATGGTCTGAAAATCTTTGAGTCTGGAAAAGTATGGGATTTTGAAATGGAAAATGTGTAGGAACCCTGGATTTAACATCCCACCAATAGTATCCATCACATACCAGTAGACACCATTATAGTTTCCATTAAAACCATTACAATTCCCATCATAACCATTAAACCCATTACATTTTCTACTGTGTTTTGGGCAGCGTTCTATTGTTTTTTCAGCAGGGTTAGTGCGCTGTGTGAACATGTTACTGTAGTTCTAGACTAAATATGAATGTGCATTAATTCATCTCACTCGCAAAAGATTTAGTATTCATCAAAATGAATTAAAACAGTGAAATGCAAACTCAGAATATGACGCAAACCTGCAATAATTAAATATGTTAGACAACACAAATGTATCTAATCCCATTTTATTAACCAGTGTCTTTGCTTTCTGACCTTTGATGATCCAGTTCAACCATACTAATAAGCAAAAATGACTTTAGATAAACTAACAATTGTGCTTCATTGTTTTTTTATTGCTGAAGAGTGTTGAACCCTCTTCTCCTGCACAGACGTGAATTTACTTTTCCTTCAGCCTGAGGTTTATTCATTACACTTTTTGGTGTGAAAGGGCTTTTACATTTGCTATAATTACAACTTCTTGTATTAAAAACAATCAAGCCCTGCTCATATTTAAAAAGTAACGCAAAAGTAACGTAATTAGTTACTTTTTTAGGGAGTAACGCAATAATGCATTACTTTTAAAAGTAACTTTCCCCAATACTGCAGACAGGACACACACGTGGAATAAATTACTAACAATCAGATATATGTAGAAGTAAAACAATGCATTGTTTCTCTAATACAAATCTATATAAAAATACACTCTAAAAATGTACCTTCATAATATTACTTCCTTAAGTTTACATACATTTTACTCTAATTAAGGTCCTAATATGCACAGATATTCTTTTTTGTGTTTTAATAATCTGGCTTGGTTTAGCTGAGCTTTTCTTCTGGTGGTCAACTTGACTTATTTGGGTTCATGAGGTCAGCGCTCAGATCAAAATATACCGTCTCAATTACATACTGTAAAAAAAGTCAAAGTCAAAGTCAGCTTTATTGTCAATTCTGCCACATGTACCGTACATACATACAGAGAATTAAAATTGCGTTACTCTCTTACTCCCTGGTGCATACAGATAACACTAAACACTAACAGTAGAACGCAAAAATACAGATAAGTACAAATCGAATATATACAGTATATATATATATATATATACATATACATACATGCATACATACACACATGCATACATATATATATATATATATATATACATATACATACCTACACAAAATGCAACAATTACAAAAAATACAAATAAGGACATGTAGAGAAAAAATAAATAAAAAATAAAAATAATAATAATAATAATAAAAAATAGATAAAGTGGCATAAGGCACATGGTAGATAGTGCAAACCAGTGAAATACACAGACAGTGCAGAATATGAATGGTGTAGTGCAGAAGAGCTTATTAAGTCTATTCTATTAAAGTGACAAAAAGAGAGCAGTCTTTATTCAGACTGTCAGAAGAGGTAGTTGAATGAGGTCAGTCCAATGCTGTACAAAGTGACTGGTGCTGGTGTGTGTGTGTGTGTGTGTGAGTAGTGGTGGTGGGGGGGGTCAGAGTTCAGTGGTGCATGGGGTAAGAGAGGGGAGGGGGGGCAAGGACGGGAGGGAGTTCATCTTCCTGACAGCCTGGTGGATGAAGCTGTCTTTCAGTCTGTTGGTCCTGGCTTGGAGACTCCGCAGTCTCCTCCCTGATGGTAGCAGACTGAAGAAGTTGTGTGTCGGGTGGGTGGGATCACCTGCAATGCTGAGGGCTTTGCGGGTGAGACGGGTGTTGTAGATGTCCTGGAGGGAGGGGAGAGAGACACCAACGATCTTCTCAGCTGCTCTCACTATCCGTTGAAGGGACTTCACATGTTTTTGTGTAACATGTTTTTTTGATTTTCTTGGATTTTAATAATCTAGTTCTAAATCTGTTCAGCAGGCATTAATAGGGGTGTTTTTGCTCATACACATATTATATTTTAGCAGAATTCTTTCTCAGATTATTTTTTTAGATTATTAAAACGTCAGTTTTGATATTATTCTTATTGGCATCTGTCTCGTTGTAATGTTTTCAGTTTGATATGTTTTATATAATTACTGTGTTTTACAAAAAACAAAAACAAACAAAAAAAACAGTTTCAGTCTATCTTCTTCTAAATATAAAACTAAAAATTGTTACTTGCTGTTTCTTTGTAATCATTTGTATTTACTAACAATTTCTGCGAGAAAAATGGTTTCAAAGTAAATTCTACACCTTTTGTTTTCAGTCTACATACCAAAATATTTGCATCTTAGCTGTGTACGAACAAAAAACTAATGCAAATGCTAGCATGCATTCAGAAAAAAATACCTAATTTAATTTAATTAAAAAAAATTAAGAAACATTTTACAATAAAATGCATATTCGTCTTCCTCTTTCAACTATTTGAGATATATATATATATATGAGAAGAGTTCAGATGCAAAAGCTTTTAAGTGCCGTCTGAAATTTTCATCTAAAATTAGCATTTTTTAGCAGTTCTAGCAGTTTAGCAGTTCAGTAATTTTACTCTAATGGCAATATACAGGTCCGTTTCTATGCAATTAAAGTGAAATAACTGAACATTAATATAGGAGCCTGATAAAAATGATCATTTTAGAAGAAAATTTCAGAAAAAAAAGCTTTTGCATCTGAACTCTTCTCATATATATATATATATAGTGCTGTCAAACGAAATTGCGATTAATAAAATAAAAATAAAAGGTTTTGTTTATGTAATACATGTGTGTGTTCTGTGTATATTTATTATGTATATATAAATACACACATACAGTATATATTTTGAAAATATTTACATGTATTTACATGTATATATTTATATTATAAATATATTTAATATACAAATATAACATATTTTTCTTAAATATATACATGCATGTGTGTGTATTTATATACACATAATAAATATACACAGTACACACATATATATTATGTAAACAAAAACTTTTATTTTGAATGCGATTAATATTTTGACACCACTAATATATATATATATATTATTAGTCTTTCCCCAGTTCACCTAGATATATATATATATATATATATATATATATATAATTTGTTTCTTTTCATTTTTCCTTTCAGCTGAAAACAATATAACAATCTTGTCAGAAATCGTCGGTCTGTACACACGCCACCGGAAGAGGCGCTAAAGCGCGTCCGGCTGTTTGCTGCCGTGCTGCTGGGCCGTAGAAGAAGAGACTCCGTCTCTCAGCCAATCAGAGGAGCGCTTACTGGTCGCGAGCAGCAACAGTCGTCAAAACACTGCGGGCTTAAAATGATGAAGAATCTGGGGTGAGTGATATATTAATAAATAATCAGGATATTTAATCCAGTATGCTGCTCTCTTCACGTTTTGCAGTAGATTATCACATTGAACTGTCAGCGCGTTTTACGCTGCTTTAGTGGTTCGTAAATGCGGATGATTAAAGGATGCAGTGTTTTGTTATGTATGTAGATGCATCTGAAACATTCACTCTTAGCCTGACCTTTGCAGTAAGATACAGTGTGGTATATAGTGTACATCTGGCACTTTGTTATTAAACCCGTAGCAATGAATGATTAATCATGGCCTGGTTTTACACTGTACATGTTATCAGGTGTGTTGATTTGTTTTGCAGTGATGGTCTGTTGTTTGAGCTGGAGAATGGCAAGCCCAGGCTTGTGTTGGCTAAATATGGTAAGAACATGAACTACATCCCTTCATTGAATGTCAGTTTTGATGTGTGCACACTTCAGGGTCTCAGTGGAAGTAGTTGACATTAAAGGCATTTTTTGCTTACTGTTTGTGTTTTATGGACACTGCATATTCACACTTGGGTAAAGGTCCGGCACATTCGGACTAATGCATTCAATTACTCTGTTAAACACACTACATTGGACATTCAGCGGACATTCGCAAGTAATTATGACATTAAAACAATACTTGCCCAATTTGATCGATTGTGAATTTTTTTTTAGTAGGTTGACGATGTCGCTGATTAGAATTTGCAAAAAATAACTTTATTGCACATATAATTATAAAGTTATTGAACACGGAAATGTGTGAATGTTGTGAATGTGCGAATATAAAACCAACTTTACCCAAGTGATATTCACTATTACTCATATGTGACCCTGGACCACAAATTGAGAAATTGAGATTTATACATAATCTGAAAGCGGAATAAATTAGCTTACATTGATGTATGGTTTGTTAGGATAGGACATTATTTGGCTGAGATACATCATGATATTCACCCTACATCACACTCCCACTCACACAACATGCAATGCACTGCACTTTAACACCGTTCTACTGGACTACATGCACACACTGCAATAATACAACCTATCTGCTATCACTGGATACCATACAATGCACATCCACGACATTGCATATGTATAATCTGTTGCACCTTTGCACAACTACCTATTGCACAACTAATCTGTTGTAAATGTATAATCTGTTGCACCTTCACATATTACTATGTATAGATGTGTACATAATGTAGAATGTGTACATACAGTGTATTGGTAACTAAGTATGTCTTTATAGTACACTGTGTGTATTGAGTATGTGTATTTTGCACATTGTCTTATGTACAGTCTGTAAATATGTACTGTCTATATGTAAATTGTTTTGTTTTTTTGCACTGTCTGGAGCACGCTCTCAAGAATTTCACTCACCAAGGCACTTAAAAGTGATTTAATTTGATTTGATTTGATTTGAGATACAACTATTTGAAAATCTGGAATCTGAGGGATGCAAAAAAATCTAAATATTGAGAAAATCATCTTTAAAGTTGTTCAAATGAAGTTCTTAGCAATGCATATTACTAATCAAAAATTAAGTTTTGATATATTTATGGTAGGAAATTCACAAAATATCTTCATGGAACATGATCTTTACTTAATATCCTAATGATTTTTGGCATAAAAGAAAAATGGATAATTTTGACCCCATTGTTGGCTATTGCTACAAATATACCTGTGCTACTTACGACTGCTTTTGTGCTCCAGGGACACATATGACATGACATATGACTAAGAGTGTATCTCGTCTTATACAGGTGCTGAATCAAAGTCTTCTGATAAGAAAGGCTCTTGTCGGGTAAGTGAACATCTGTACAGCCTTTTTGTGTTTAAAAAAATAAGTCAATGAGCTCAGTCTGTGTAAATGTGTTCAATTTAACACGCAAGTTATCAAACATGCATGTTGTTACTTGTGTGTGATCTGTATTCTTTGTACTCAGATTCCTCCAAGGAATAAAACACACAAAATCATCAACTCCAAACAATGTCCTCCTCAACCAGACAAAGCCGAAAAGGAAAAAAGAAGCAAAAACACAGCAGCTGTCAGTTGTGTTGGGCAGAACAGCACAGGCGGGCCCAAGCACAGGTCCAGCGAGGCTGTGAGAGTCCAATCGGACAGCAGCAGGAACGACTCTGTCGCGCAGCAGAAAGAGAGCGTGGTGTGTCTGACACAGGAGCAGTTCCAGCAGATACTGAGCACCATCAGCAGCTCATCCGCTGCAAACACACACACTCACACAGGTGAGCTCCTGCAGTGATTATAGACCGATTTCATGTAGACGTCACAGTTACGTCACTCGTAGCTGCGCGTGCATTGTGGTGGCAGAACCGCACGGTAACAAGTAGTGTTGTTTTTGGTGGCCTGTTTTAATTTTAGTTTTAGTCTAGTCTTTGGGTGAATCCCATTTCTCTGTCTTACCCCTTCTCCTTCCCCTACCCCTTTGTCTTACCCCTAGCCCTTGTCCCTCGAAACAGAGTGGTAAGCGCTACGGGTGAAAACATACCCCTATGAAATGAGAGACCACTTGGTTACGGTTACGTCATCGTACATCGTCGCTAGCTGGCTGCTACGTCACCAGAGGCGACAAGTGTTGATCACAAACTTCCAAGATGCCGTCTGCAAGTGTGTGTATGTCGATTGCGTGGGTTTTATTAGTGATGTTTTTGCGATTGTTGTGCAAATCAGCGATGCAACGTTAGCGTAGCAAACACGATTTTTTAAAACGTTTCAATTAAGAACATGGTTGCAAATATATATGTACAGGACTGTGTAGAGCACAAAACAAGACTGTCGTAATTTTTAAATCAATTATTTAAGCCGAAAATGGGACTCTCTGGATGATCTGGCCGACATTGTTGCCGGTTGCACAGTGTTTTCTGGGTACCCCTTGGTTTCAAGTAAGCTCGCGAAAATGCTTGGTTTTAAGGGGTATCTACCAATTCCCCTTAGCTCTACCCCTCGATCAAAACGAGAATTGGGATAGCCCTTACTCTCACGTGAACGCGCAAAACTAAGGGGAAGGGGTAAGACAGAGAAATGGGATTCACCCTTTGTGTGAAGCTGTCATTTTAGTTTTTATCAGTTTTAGTCACGTTCATACTCTTTTTAGTCTAGTCAAGTTTCAGTCAACTAAAAGTCTGAGCATTTTAGTCTTATTTTAGTCAGAATTATCCATGACTATTTTCGTCTAGATTTAGTCGATGAAAACTGATGACATTTAGTCTAGTTTTAGTCAATGAAAATTGTATTTTAGTCTCTTTTTAGTAATGCAATTCTATTTAACCCAGTCAATATAGTATAAGTACCTAGCAGTATAGACGAAACCAACATGTTCTTTTAGCCAAACCCATTTCAAACAAGGTTATCTTATTATATTATTGTTACCTTAGACTCAAGAATACATCCAAAGACACTCTGATTTGAATTTACAACATTTATTTTACCAACCAAACATGTTAGAAGTACACACACATAAAAATAATAAATAAAATAAAATAGCATCACATGACAATGCCAGAAAAAAAAAATATACATTCAAGTTTAACAAAGAGAAACAAGGTGCTTGAATGCTGGAGCTACAATAACACACTAAAAAGTGCAAATAATTTGTGTGTCTGTTACTTGTATGCTTGTAAACTGAAGTCAGATGAAGCCGGCCATCGGTCCCTTTCTCTGTGTCATACTTAACTTTGTTTGTTGTCGTCTTCTAAATAATGCCGCGAGTGGAGCTTGAGGAAGTGACGTCGCCTGCGTCTGCACAGAGTGTTGCCAAGTCCGAGGTTTTCCCGCAGAATTGGGCTACTTTAACACTGCTGCCGCGGGTTGTTTTTCATGTCCGCGGGTTGAAGCGACCCCAATAACGTGATATTTAGCCCCTGGAATGCGAACTTTACTGGGGAACCCCCCTCGAAATGCGATTGGGATAGTTTTGAGTAGCAATTGGGCGGGTTTTGTTGCAAAAACCTGGCAACCCTGACAGCCCCTGAAGTAACGTTAAGTCACATGAAACAGAAATACTGCAAAATAATAATAACGCGACTAAACGAGACGAAATAACGTTATAACATTTCGTTTCGTCTCGTTTTGGTCAACGAAAATGAAGAGACATTTTAGCATAGTTTTTATTTTGTAAACCACATTTAGTCTCGTTTTTATTCGTCAACGATATTGCATTATACATTTAATTATCGTCATCGTCACATGACCAGCATTTACGTTGCGTCTCGTCTCGTTTTCGTCACGTGATAAAGGTTCGTCATAATTTTCGTTGACGAAAGCAACACTAGTAACAAGAGGAGTGAAATGGGAAAGATCCACAGAATAAGAGATCAAATGTATTGTTGTGGCTTTGGATGTCAGAATCGGGATGCAAATAATTTTTATAGAATACTGTCGTCAAAAACGCCATTTGAAGCTAAACGCAGACGTTTAAACGTACAGACTAATGAATGATAATACTCTACTTTTAAAGCATAAATTTGATTTAAACAATTGGTCTACATAATATTCACATATACAGTTCATAGGGAATATATTATATTCGCCCTACAGTTACAGCATGAACATTTAACCCTATAACATTTTACAGTTAACGTTACCTATTTTGTCTCAATTCTTTTTTGACTTTTTTTTCTCGCAAATGCAACTTTATATTTCGTATTTCGGACTTTATAACTCGATTTAACTCAACAATAGTGCTCAAAAGAGAGAATGACCAGTTAATTTTTCTTATCATAATTGTGAGATATAATCTCGGAATTGCGAGAATAAAGTCAGAATATTGAAATTTTAACAACAAACTGACGATTTATATGCTTAATCATGACTTCATAGCTAGTGCCTTAGTGAAGCGGTCAGTGGGATCTTTCTGCCACCACCTAAGCTCCGCCCACAAAAAAACGTCACAATGTTTACTAACATGAAATTGGTCTATAGGACCTGGTGTTTCATGATCAATATACAGTTAAATAACTTCATCCATAGCATTCTGAAGGACAAGCTTTTTTCTTGTTAGCAGAACCTGTGGCCAGCTCAGAGGAAAACTGTCCCAGAACTACAGGACCAGCTGAAGAGTTGATCCTGGACGACCATAATAACAGACACAGAGCGTCACAAGTACAGACAGACAGACGGTAAGAAAACTGACTTGATTTAAGATCAGCTACAGTATATCACAAGAGCTGAATCTTATAAAGTGAGCTTAGTTGTCATGATAACAATCCTAGAATGAAAGGAACTTCATCAAATAACGAATCACTTATTTGTGCACCGACGCATTGCGGCTAACAAGCCTTCATCAGGGTGCCCTAAAGCCTTGCGAATAAAGGTTTTTAAACATTTTTCACTATAATTTTGAGTGCCTTGGAGTGAATCCTTTTTTGATGAATTTAGAAGTCCTGCATCCAAAGAGCACCGATTAATAGACTTTATACCCCAGCAGCAATTTAGCATATTTTTTGATGTATGAACTTTATCAAATGTCTGTTTTTATTTACTTTTTATTTTTTAAATATGAGCAGTGACATGAAATATGGCATGCTTTTGATAGGTTTTCGTGATAAATACCCAGAATATGTACTAAGAACACATTAAGGCGAGACACTGCAGGTGAATAGGGTAAAACAATTAACTAATAGTTATCGCCTACTCACCCAGTTGATTGATTACATTGATAATTGCAAACATTTTATTATATTACAAATTTTCTAAAATGTTAGGTTTTTTAATATGCAAATGATGCATTATTTAATTAAATATGCGCCAATTTGCATAAATTTCTAGTACAAAAGTCTGAACAATGGATGAAGTCAGTTTCAAAATTCTTGTTTAATTTTTTTGACATATAAGAGTCAGATGTTTTTTGAGGGAATTTCTCATTTTTGTCACTCCATAATTCAGAAAACAGACAGAAAACAATATTTTTTCACAATTTTTGGGGAAATAAAATGTTGTTTATAATCAAGCAAATTATATATGAACAAATCCCTCTGTAAGAACCTTTAGGATACAGACAGGAATAAAAATGTAAAGTGTGGTGTGTGTAAGTGCTACTGAAGAGGAGATTTATGGCTCAGTGTAGGAGAAAAAACTCATTTAGAAAAAAACGCCTTTAAAAATATGTATTGTAATTGAAATCTATTGACACAAATAGATAAAGTGCTATAAAAGAAACAGTTAACAGTGTCTTTTGGATGTTTTCTTTCCACTAGTCTGAAAAAAAAACACTTTATGAAAAACCAAAAAGCTCAAACTTGACAGGTGCATGAAAAAACAGTTTTGTCTGTGGTGTCTCCCCTTAAGTTATGAAAACGTTATTCCTAAATGTTGTTTAAATGTTCAAAGCATTGTTTTTTAAACATTTAAAAAAACGGAGTGTCTATTTACACCAAGTGCAAATAGCCCGTCTTGTTGGCAAAGGCTATTTACACTAACTCGGCCCACTAACGTGTGATTGAGTTAGTCAACACTAAAAAAAGGCGCTGATTTAACATCAGTTTCAGTGGCGCAGGTGGTAGAACACAAGCTTTTTGACGCGATCGACCCGGGTTCGCGCGCCCGCCTTTTGCCAAACTTTTTTTTCTCCCTTTCCAAATCTCATATTGCATCAGAAAGGCATTTATTTTAAATAATAATGAAGGAAATAATCAAAAAGTTGAAAATAAGAGTATCGGGTAGGTGTAGGGAGTGGCATGCATTTAATAATTTGAATTAAAACTATAATTTGCACGCAATACGTTATTATTGCGTACTGTTTTATAATGTAGGACAATACTGAGGTGCAGATAATTGCCACTATTTGCAATAAGTAGTATAAATAGCAGAAAATCTTGCTATTTTAATGAATCTATAGCTATTTGCACGTAGTGTAAATAGCATATCTTTAAAAAATACTGCTATTTTCACTTGGTGTAAATAGAATCCATTGCTATTTTCACTTAGTGTAAATGGCATCTATCGCTAAAAAATATGCTATTTACACTGAGTGCAAATAGCCGCTGCCTTAAAAAAATTGATTCTTGGTTTTGTGAACATTCCATTTAATCATTTTGAAGACATTATGGGAAAGTTACTTTAGAATGCTCTCTATCCATCTGAAACTAGTATGCGTTAATGTTTAAAAATAATTAGATTAATGTCCAACTAAAAAGTTTCAGAAAAATCTTTCATGTTATGAACAATATCTAAATAATATTTTTGTGCTGACATTTTGAGAACATTTGTTAAAGAACGAACATTCTATTAACATTTCTGACAGAATGTTTGTTAATAAATTTGAAAGAAGCTTGTCGGAATGTTATCCGAGGCTCTGAGGATGTTACCTGTTAGCTGGGTCGTTCTTATTAACCATGATGAAGTGTGTCATGTATGCTCTTTTGTTTTGAATCAGGCCTCTGTCAGATGAGCAGCAGTCAGGGTTGTTCAGCACTTTTGGAGAAAGGGAAAGAGAGCGAGACAAACTGGAAGCCAGAAGAGCTCAATGGAGGAGAGAGCTGGGTACTGCTGTGTTGTGCATTCAGACAATCCTTTGTGATAACTATGTAGCAAGTTTTTAATTATTAATGAGGGTGGCGTAGAAACTCTATGAATGTGATGGACATATTCATTACATTGAATGGACATTTAAAGGGATAGTTCACCCAAAAATGAAAATTCTGTCATTTACTCACTATTGTGTTGTTTCAAAACTGTATGCGTTTCACAAAAGAAGATATTTTGAAGAATGCTGGTAACAGTTGCTTGTAGCTGTCAATGACCATAGTTAGAAAAAAACTACTGAAGAAAGTTGATAACCAAACAAAGTCCACCCTTACACCTAACCCTTAAAGCAGATCATATGAAAACTTATGAATGAGATACAAATTCATATGAATTAGTGAGCAATTCACCGAAATGGTTACATGAAGTAGATGCGAAGTGCAGTGAGACTGTGTTGAATTAGCTATGGTGAAATAATCAGTTTGCTGCTTCACAGATGAGCAGATGGCTCTGAAGAGGCAGCAGAAAGCCAGTCTCAAAGATATGAAAGCTCACAGTGAATCATGTGAAGCGAGGCTGAAAGACCTGCCTGACACAGTGAGTAGATATTATGTACTTCGCTTTTCATAAAACATATTGCCATTGCTGTGTATGGTCAATGTTTGACACACTATAAGATGCTACACATTGAAAGTCATCTGTTTGTATGTGTTCAATCTGCCACAGATTTCACAGATGATAAATATTCTGCTATGCCTGGCAGTAGAAACAGAAATCAAACTTTTCAGTTAAATATTACAGGGAAATAATGCAAACAATGATTTTTTTTTTAATCAGCCTGCTTTTCAAATCAATTGTCCACAAGAGGGTGCAACAAATAAATATATAAATCATACACAGCACTGTTTTAGTGTCACTACTGAGAGAACAAATCTGGCTGTTAATAAAAGTGCATTACATTTGAAATTAAAGTGCATTATAAAAATCTAAAGATTTAACCAACACTCACAAGCCAGTTCAGTGTTAATTGTTTTGTATTTTGACTCATGTCATAATACATCAAATTTACTGAAAAAGCATTTAATTTTAATCAACAAAACAGAGCATTTTAGTTGACAAGAAAGTACGTATTTAAAGCAAATATTCAAGGAAAATAACTGTTAATGTTGTAAAATTCATAATTTACAGTCAGGTCCATAAATATTGGGACATCGACACAATTCTAACATTTTTGGCTCTATACACCACCACTATGGATTTCAAATGAAACGAACAAGATGTGCTTTAACTGCAGACTGTCAGGTTTAATTTGAGGGTATTTACATCCAAATCAGGTGAACGGTGTAGGAATTACAACAGTTTGCATATGTGCCTCCCACTTGTTAAGGGACCAAAAGTAATGGGACAGAATAATAATCATAAATCAAACTTTCACTTTTTAATACTTGGTTGCAAATCCTTTGCAGTCAATTACAGCCTGAAGTCTGGAACGCATAGACATCACCAGACGCTGGGTTTCATCCCTGGTGATGCTCTGCCAGGCCTCTACTGCAACCGTCTTCAGTTCCTGCTTGTTCTTGGGGCATTTTCCCTTCAGTTTTGTCTTCAAGTGAAATGCATGCTCAATCGGATTCAGGTCAGGTGATTGACTTGGCCATTGCATAACAGTCCACTTCTTTCCCTTCAAAACTCTTTGGTCGCTTTTGCAGTATGCTTTTGGGTCATTGTTCTGGTCCATCTGCACTGTGAAGCAGATGAGACCAAGTCCAATGAGTTCTGAAGCATTTGGCTGAATATGAGCAGATAATATTGCCCGAAACACTTCAGAATTCAGGAACTCCTGCTGCTTTTGTCCTAGTAGTCACATCATCAATAAATACAAGATAACCAGTTCCTGGCAGAGCATCTGGCAGCCATACATGCCCACGCTACCACTGGTGATGTCACCATGCTTCACTGATGAGGTGGTATGCTTAGGATCATGAGCAGTTCCTTGCCTTCACAGTTCTGGAACAACATTTGCCTATGGACAGATGAGACCAAGATCAACTTGTACCAAGTGATGGGAAGAGAAGAGTATGGAGAGTTTGAGGAAAGGAACTGCTCATGATCCTAAGCATATTATTCCACCCATCATCAGTGAAGGCCTGGCAGAGCACATCATGCAGGGATGAAACCCAGCGTCTGGTGATGTAATTCCTACACCGTTCCAGACTTCAGGCTGTAATTGACTGCAAAGGATTTGCAACCAAGTATTAAAAAGTGAAAGTTTGATTTATGATTATTATTCTGTCCCATTACTTTTGGTCCCTTAACAAGTGGGAGGCAATATTTATGGACCTATGTATGAAACAAACTGTTGTAATTCCTACACCGTTCACCTGATTTGGATGTAAATACCCTCAAATTAAACCTAAACAGTGACAGTCTGCACCTTTAAAGCACATCTTGTTCAAACCAGTCATAAAATGTATACATTTGAAATCCATAGTGGTGGTGTATAGAGCCAAAAATGTTAGAATTGTGTATGTCGATGTCCCAATATTTATGGACCTGACACAATTTATCGTATGAATACAATAATTCAATGAAAATCTGGAAGGGAGCAGTGAAAAACCTTGGACCACAAAACCAGTCATAAAATGTATAGAAAATCATCATCTGAAAGCTGAATAAGTTCTTAGCAATACATATTACTAATCAAAAATTCCATTGATGTATGGTTTGGGGACCTTAGAATAGTACACAATTTATCTGAGATACAACTATTTGAAAATCTGGAATCTGAGGGAGCAAAAAAATCTAAATGTTGAGAAAATCACCTTTAAAGTTGTTCAAATTAAGTTCTTAGCAATGCATATTACTAATCAAAAATTAAGTTTTAAAGGGGACCTATTATGCTCCTTTTTACAAGATGTAAAATAAGTCTCTGATGTCCCCAGAGCGTATATGTGAAGTTTTAGCTCAAAATACCCGACAGATAAATTTTTATAGCTTGTTAAAATTGCCACTTTTACGCTATGAGCCAAAACGTGCTGTATTTGAGTGTGTTGCTTTAAATGTGAGAGAGCTGTTGCTCCCGGAGAAGAGGGCGGAGCTTCAAGAGCTCCAGCTCTGCATTAGCAGTGCTAGCCTTTACAAATAAACATTACACTATTAGTACAAGCCTGTTATCTTTACAGAAAACTACTCGGTTTCAAAGTCAGTCATCTGATTATACTGTGCATAATAAATTTGCATTTATGAATTACACAGACAGGGACGATAAAAATGACAACATAGCTGGTCTCATGGTGCATGGCATGCTATCACAAACTTTATAAGTCCCACTCGTGATTATGCGCTCAACAAACTCAAGCGATCGACTCACATTGCTTTCATATGCAACTTTTAACCACCACATTCCTATTCACGATCATTCATGAAGACAGCACCAGTGAATACAGACAGAGACGATGGTAGCTTTAGCATCATTAGCCTTACAGAGTGCCAAAGAGCTCTTTCAGAAAGACAATTTGGAAAACAAACACGTGATACTTACTTTATCTGGAGCTGACGTTCACGCACGATGTGTTGGTATTGATCTCTACACGTATTGGGGACTTTACAGATTTTTTCCAGGACATTTCCTTAGACAATGAAACTTAACCACAGTGTCCTCAGCGGCTCAGATGGAGGGAGTCTATGGAGACTCCTATGTTCATTAGTGCATCCCAAAACACAACACAAAGCCTCTTTCGTGCTGATATTGTATATCTCCAGCAGCTACAGCAAGTGATCAGTAATGACGGGCCGCATCTTCTCACTCAGGACTGTGTCTATGTGTCTATTATAATTTAGATTATAAATAAATGAGTTGGTGGATTTTTACCATTATAGGCTGGTTTTTTTCACACACTGCGGCCACACAACTGTGTTCAAACACCTTATAAAAGTGATTTTTGCATCCCCTTTAATATATTTACTGTAGGAAATTTACAAATTATCTTCATGGAACATGATCTTTACTTAATATCCTAATGATTTTTGGCATAAAAGAAAACTTGATAATTTTGACCCATACAATGTATTGTTGGCTATTGCTACAAATATACCTGTGTTACTTATGACTGCTTTTGTGCTCCATAAATGTGACCACACCTTAGAAGAATAATCACACCATGACATGATGATAATGCCATTAAACAGCATGTGGGGTTGAATGTTTGATATGTTTGTGTATGTGTTGGAGCAGGACGGGCCGAGCTCACGGAGGGCTGCTGGAGCGGAGAGCTCAAACCGCAGAGCTCCAGCCCAGACTCAGCGAGAGCTCCCTGCTGCCATCCGCACTGCCTTGATAGTGGGGGTGAGGTTCATCACAATCTCAAGCTAATGTCCCTGGTAACGGCTCTGCAGTCGATCGAGTGATTTGCATGATGTTTGAGTGCATCTGTGGTGTTTGTTGTGCGCAGGAAGCGGCTCCTGTGGAGGACTTGTTCAGTGCTCAGAGACAGGAGCAGCAGAGACGCTGGTTACAGGAACTGGACAAGCAGAGAGAAGAGGACAAACTACGCCGACAACACGACAAAGAGATCAACAGCCAGGTGAACTCCTCTCACCATGATCAAGTCATGTCAAGTTTAACTCCAGTATGTAAAAAAAAAAAAAAAATTATATATATATTTATATATAAGTGCTATCAAACGATTAATCGCATCCAAAATAAAAGTTTTTGTTTATATAATATATGTGTGTGTGCTGTGTATATTTATGTATATATATTTATATAATTTATATGATATATAAATATATTTAAAATATTAAAATAACATATATATACATGCATGTGTGTGTATTTATATATACATAATAAATATACACAGTACACACTAATATATTATGCAAACAAAAACTTTTATTTTGGATGCGATTAATTGTTTGACAGCAGTAATATGTATATGTGTGTATATAAATAATGCAGGGGCCACTTGTGCTTTTAGGGGCGCACTTATTATTGGAAGTAATTTAGCTTGGTCATGTATCACTGTGCAATCTGTACACATAAACTGAAACGATTTCAAGGAAAATTAGTTCATATGTAAGATTTGAATGTTGAATTTACAGTTGTGGTCAAAAGGTTACATCCCTACAGAAACGTAAAAATGTTTACAAGTCCTTCCAAGCCATTTATTGAACTAGAGTGTGTTTCAACATGGTATGAAGTTGTCTTCTGATGCATTAAATTCAGCTTTTGTTATGTCTTGTGTTGGCATCCGTTATGTGAAATAACTTTAAGCACTAAAATCACGCTCCCTCTTATTTTATTAAACATTTAAAACATTTTCACAAAAGGTGTATGTAAACTTTTGCCCACAAATGTATAAAAACAAAACTAAACCATTTATTTTGTTGTAGCCTAATAAATTTGTCGTGATTGTCAGTTACACTTTATTTTACGGTGTACCTTTAAGTACTGAGTAATATTTATTAACTATATGGTTAGGGTTAAGATAAGGGTTTGGTTTAGGCCTAGTTATGTGTAATTATGCATAATTTATTATTACTATAGTAAATACATGTAACATCTGTAACAAGGACACCATAATAAAGCGTTACCATCTCTATTACGAACAAATGCCTAATAAGCAATACCAGATATTTATTAGATTCAAATTATTTCTTTATATAATTATATATGATTAAATCATAGTATAGAATTATAGGTAACACTTTATTTTAAGATGTCCTTGTTACACGTTACATGTACTTACTATTATAATAACAATAAATTATGCATAATTACATGCAAGTAACCCTAATCCTAACCCTAAACATATAGTAAGTATGTTGTTTTTAATTAATATTACTCAGTGCTTAAATGTATAATTACACCGTAACAAGGACACCTTAAAATAAAGTGAAACCGAATTGTATACCTGTTTGGGTAAACGCAGACAGAGGGACGAATCCTTCATAAACTCTCTTCATACGGTTTCACTTCTCTGCATTGGTCTTTCATTTTCTTCTACGGGGACCACCACAGGACAGACCACGCATTGCACCCGCTGTCATCAGATTGTTTGTCACACAGTGCTCTTTGTAACTCAGTCGTTCCTCTCAATCCTGTAACCTCCGCAGGCTGAGGACATTGAGCGCTGGGCCGTTCATTTTGACTCTCTTCATCAGCCCTCAGCTGTGGGCCCCGAGCGAGGGGTCCCTGACCCCAGCAGCTGTCTGTCTCCTCAGCGCTCCGTCTCTGGAGCTCTGTCCATGGCATGGGACGGCTCGAGTGTGTTTGGAGTGGACAGTCTGGGGAGGGCCAGCGTTGACACCACTCAGGGAAACCAACAGAGATCCAGGTGTGTTAGCTGAGAGATGCATGACACACAACAATATGTGTGTGTACTGTGTATATTTATTATGTATATATAAATACACACCCATGCATGTGTATATTTAAGAAAAATGTTACGTTTATATATTAAATATATTTATATATAATATAAATGATATGAATATAAATATATACATGTAAATATTTTCATATATACTGTATTTGTGTTTATTTAGATATGTGACCCAGGACCACAAAACCAGTCATAAGGGTCAATTAATTTTTTTAAATTTAGATTTTTACATCTGAAAGCTGAATAAATTAGCTTACATTGATGTATGGTTTGTTATGATAGGACAATATTTGGCTGAGATACGACTATTTGAAAATCTGGAATCTGAGGGTGCAAAAAAATCTAAATATTGAGAAAATCACCTTTAAATGAAGTTCTTAGCAATGCATATTACTAATCAAAAATTAAGTTTTGATGTATTTACGGTAGAAAATTTACAAAATATCTTCATGGAACATGATCTTAATATCCTAATGATTTTTGGCATGAAAGACAAATCTATAATTTTGACCCATACAATGTATTGTTAGATATTGCTACAAATATACCTGTGCTACTTATGACTGCTTTTGTGCTCCAGGCTCACATATACATAATAAATATACACAGTACACACAGAAATATTATGTAAAGAAAAACTTTTATTTTGGATGCGATTAATCGCTTGACAGCACTAGAAAAAAAAAAAAATTAGTATAACACGACAATAATATTTTTTTTTGTACTCGGTCTGTAAAACCTAAACTGTTGCTATTGTTTTTATATAGTAAAAAGTTCTGGCAACTACAGCTGGGATTTTTTATGCAAATTTCTTATTTAGATTTCAATAATTTTAAACAGAACAGAAGTTAATTTATAATGAAAATGCACCAAAATAAAAAAAATATTGGCATAAAGACTAATTAGACTTTGTTTGGAATAACTAAATAAATTCTAAATATTCTTAGTCTGGTTTATTCAAGGGATTTATAAAAATAAAAATGCCCTTGTGATTGGTTGTTTAGTTATCTTCGCACAATGACGGCCTTGCTGGACCCTGCTCAGCTCGAGGAGCGAGAACGCAGAAAACTCAAACAGCTGGAGCACCAGGTGAGATTCAACCCTCGACTAAACCCGCAGGAAATCCCTGCTGTACCTCTCGAAACATTGCTGAGCTCTGTGATGCTGTGTGATGTGCAGAGAGCCATTGAGGCTCAGGTAGAGGAGCGCAGACGCCAGAAAGAGAAAGAGGAGGGTGCACGCCGGGCACAGGAACAAGAAGAGGAGAGGAGGCTTGAAAGAGAGCGAGAACAACTCCAGCAGCAGTACGTAAAGGACACTGAGCGACTGAGACACAGAGAGGTAAAACACATGTACTACACAAAAATATCTTAAAAATCTGTTTTATATATTTAGATTAGTGCCGTCATTATGTATATATAAATACACACACATGTATGCATATATTAAAGAAAAATATGTTGTGCTTATATATTTATCTGTAATATAAATATATACATGTAAATATTTTCAAAATATATAGTGTATGTGTGTGTATTTATATATACATAATAAATTACACAGTACACACATATATTATGTAAACAAAAATTTTTTTGTTTGACAGCACTAATTTATATATATATGTATTTATTTTAATTAAAGGTCATGTTACACATATAAAATGTCCCTGCTTTGTGCATATGGAAGCTTATTTCCGCCACAGAATAAAAATATTAAAAAGGTAATTGTTATTTTTTAGCTCAAAATTCTGACTTTCTCACAATTTGTTCATTCAGACGTTCTCATAATTGTGGGTTTACATCACACAATTATGACATTTTTGACTGCATGCACATGCTGAATTTTCAGCAAAAAGTCAGAATTGTGAGATGTGAACACTGAATTCTAACATATAAACTCTCAATTGCTAGAAAAAAAATCTGAATTGTGAAATAGTCAAAATGACGTTTTTATGTTGTTATTCAATGATGGAAAAAGCTTTCATAGACATCACTGAAATTAGTGTTCTGATAAACCCTGAGAAACAATAAACTGTGTTTCTGAGAAACGTGTAGGTTCAGATTCAGATTTGCTGAGATGTCTTTGAAAGGCATGGTTTTGGAGAGTGGCTGGGAGTCTAACAGGATCCTAACAGCCTCTGCACCAGCAGAGTAAATGCTCTTTATTAAAGGAACACTCCACTTTTTTTGGAAATAGGCTCAGTTTACACCTCCCCTAGAGTTAAACAGATGAGTTTTACCGTTTTTGAATCCATTCAGCCGATCTCCGGGTCTGGCGGTAGCACTTTTAGCGTAGCTTAGCATAGATCATTGAATCAGATTAGACCATTAGCATCGCGCTCAAAAATGACCAAAGAGTTTTGATATTTTTCCTATTTAAAGCTTGACTCTTCTGTAGTTACATCGTGTACTAAGACCGACGGAAAATGAAAAGTTGAGATTTTCTAGGCTGATATGGTTAGGAACTATACTCTTATTCAGGCGTAATAATCAAGGAGCTTTGCTGCCGTACCATGAGTGCAGCAGATGATATTACACAGCGCCTGAAAGTAGTCCCCAGCTATATCATAGGCTACTGAGCTGGGGACTACTTTCAGGCGCTGCGTCATATCACTGCACCTTCTGCACTCATGGTACGGCAGCAAAGTTCCTTGATTATTACGCCAGAATGAGAGTATAGTTCCTAACCATATAAACCTACAAAATCACAACTTTTCATTTTCCGTCAGTCTTAGTACACGATGTAACTACAGAAGTGTCAAGTTTTAAATAGGAAAATTATCGAAACTCTTTGGTCATTTTTGAGCGAGATGCTAATGGTCTAATCCGATTCAATGATCTATGCTAAGCTAAGCTAAAAGTGCTACCGCCAGACCCGGAGATCGGCTGAATGGATTCAAAAACGGTAAATCTCAACTTTTTAACTCTTGGGGAGGTGTAAAATGAGCCTATTTCCAAAAAAAGTGGAGTGTTCCTTTAAGAGAGAGCAGTCTGTGCTTCACTTCTGGTTATTGGTACTGTAATGGGCATCTAAAAAACGCAAATACTGATTCTACTGAATTTGTTAATGCAAACTTCTTTCAGTCAATTGGATTCATCTACCCAATGCTCTACGTCAAACCACACTGTAAAAAAAAAAAGTTGGGCAAACTTAAAATTTTAAGTCAACCAGCTTCAGCAGATTTTTGAGTTTTCTCAACTTCTTGTTTTAAGTTTATACAACAAAAAGTTGAGAAATCTCCTGTTGTGAACTTGGTTCTTCTAAAGTGTAGAAAACTCAGAAGAGAAGACCAGGAGAAATCGGATTGGATCGTCAGTAGGATTCTTTATTGAGAACACAAGCTGTTGGTCTGTAGTCATCGAAATCTCCAACTTAAGTAACTTTACAAGGTCATTTTATAGGCATTTTTGGAGGAGGGATTCTTGGAGGTGGAGACAAAATTCAAACAAAGCAAGCAACATAATCAAATGCATAGACACTAATCCAATCAACCTAACGAATCAACGTCTGGGCCAGGGGGCTCCGAAAGATAGACACTAATCCAATCAACCTAACGAATCAACGTCTGGGCCAGGGGTTCTTTGAATCAACGTCTGGGTGCTTTGAATCTCTGCCAATCAACATGACTTGATTGAGACAAAGCACAGTTATACATTGGATAATAAGAATCTAAGTTAAACATTTAAATACAATTTGTAATCCCACAATTCCCCCTTTGAGAGTTCTAATAACTCTCACAAAATACAAATTTAGATACTTAAAAGTTAATTCTTGTAACTTGTAATCGTTACAGGCACATTGTACATGTTCTGTGTTGCTTATATGTAATTGCATGCTGACACAGAAACAAAACATGCAATTAGGGTCCGTGAAGTTCTTACGGGTAATAATCTTTTCTGGTTGGAACTGTCATTTCCTCGTGAGAGGTGGGAGTCATTTGCTGAAAGAAACACTTGATACTGTGGAGGCATAGATAGTACGCAAGTAGGAGAAACAACAGCAGAATTGCTATTTCCTTGATCCACAGCCAGGGTTTACCTAACAAGTTTCCGAACCATGAATAATTATCTTCAGTCATCTGGTGTAATTTTGCTGAAAGACCAAGAATGTGCAAACGTTCTTTCCAGCAAACAAGGCATTTCTTGACATATTCATCAGCTCTAAGAATATGTTGTTTCTGAGGTCTACACTTTGCGTGATGTCCATGATGGTTAATAGTATGGAAATCTTGATCATGTTGATGGATGACTGAAGTTCGTATGCGAGTCTCTGCGTTGTGTATTTTTTTCTTTTTTTTCTTTCTTCTTTCTTTTCTCTTTCTTGTGTGATAGTTGGCTCGGCAATGGGTCTAGTTGTTTTCTAGAGGTTGTGGCTTCATCCGCAGGTGAGAAGGGCGGTGCATATGGATCTCAGGACAGCCATCAAGTGGTATCTGCACAGAGGAAGCAAAAAAACAAAACCAAAACAAACGAGAACAACGGCACATAGCAGTATTTGTTGTAGAGTCTGCAAACATTAGGGTTGTATCCTCTGTTCAAATATAGTCTGCTATTGTTGTTCCTTCTTTCCCTATTTCTCAATTCCTGCGACACCTAAAGAACAGTGAGGAAAGGATGGACTATTGGATGGGGAAAGGCCTATGAGGAAATCTTCACCGCAGGGTTCGCCCCCGAAGCCTGTTGCTTTCGGTTCTTCCCTGGGCTCCTCACTGGTCCGTGTGTCCTATCCTATCCCTGTAGGTGGGGGAACAACTTTACAGTGTGACACATGAGTCCAGGTTTTCCTTCCCTGACACAACACTGCAGCAGCTGTAATCAACATCACTTGATGTGGTCCGTACCACTTAGGCTCTAATGGCTTGTTTCTGAACGCCTTTATCATGACCCATTGACCTGGGATGATTGTGTGTCCACCTTCTGGTGGAGTCTGCCAACACGACTCAACTCTCTCTTTGGCACTCTGCACTGCCTTTGTGAGGTTTTCACAGTAAGCGATCAGGGCATCTGAAGCAATGTGCACATCAGCATTTCTAAGATCAATCACACCTGGCATCTGCATTGGGCGTCCAGTAATAATCTCATGAGGGCTCAGTCCTACTGATCTGTTAGGTGATGCTCTCATACTACACAGTACTGCGGGCAGTGCTTCCACCCATGGTACTCCTTCCTGATGCATTTTGCTTAGCCTGGTTTTGATTGTTCTGTTTGATCGTTCAACCTGTCCTGATGCTTGTGGCCTATAGGGACAGTGAAGGTTCCACTTAATCTTCAACATTCTAGACACTTCCTTGACTACCTGTCCTGTGAAGTGGGTACCTTGATCTGAGTCAATGCAATCTGGTAATCCCCATCTGGGAATGAAATCAGTGACAAGACATTTAGCAGTATGTGCAGCTGTAGCACGCCCTGTTGGATAAGCTTCTACCCATCTTGAGAACTTGTCTATTACTACCAAAACGTCAGTTTTTCCTTTACAAGGGGGCAACGATATGTAATCAACTTGCAGGTGACGAAATGGCCCTGGTGGAGCTGGGGTATGTGCTGCTGGTGTAGTGGCTGCTGGTACATCATTATTTTTCTGACATGTAACACATCTCTTGACTGTTTCAGTGGCTGCGTTTCTGAATTTTGGATTCCACCATTGATTTGAGAACCTGTGATTCATCGTTGCTGGACCACTATGACCCAAACTGTGTATTTGTTGAGCCAAATATGGCAACAGTGATTCGGGAGCAACATACTTTCCCCCTTTGGTCCAGCAGCCGGATGAATCCACAGTGGCTCCTTTGTCTAACCATGTCCATGCTTCATATAGAGGAACGTCTTTGTACAGATTAACGATTGATTCAGGAGGTAGAATTGTCTTCTGTGCTGTACTACCTGAACACACTTGTACAGTTGCATAGAAACAAGCCTGTTTAGCCGCTACATCAGCGAGAGCATTACCTTTAGCTTCCGTAGTATTAGTTGTGAGATGTGCTTTCACTTTGATCACCGCTAATTTCTTTGGGAGATTCATGGCAAACATTAAATCTTTCACTAATCCAGCATGCTTAATGGGGGATCCAGCAGAAGTTAGAAATTTTCTGGTTTGCCAAATGACACCAAAATCATGAATTACCCCAAAAGCATACCTGGAATCTGTGTAGATATTTGCAACCGATCCTGAAGCTAGCGTGCATGCTCTAGTTAAGGCTACTAGTTCTGCAGCTTGAGCTGAAAAATGATCTGGAAGACGACCTGAAGCAACTACTTCAGAGGTGGAAGTTACTGCATATCCTGCTCGTCTGTTACCTTCACTAACTTGAGCTGAACCATCAACAAACAACTCCAATTCTGCATTCTCTATGGGAGTTTCTGCTATTTCACTTGTCGCTGCATATGTAAGCGTAACACAATCATGAGTCATTTCGCCTTCATCCTCTAACACAAATTCAGTCATTGCAGACATCATACATGAGGATGGGTTCGTGACTGGTGCACGCTGTATAACAATATTCGGGGCTGTGAGAGTTGCTAACCAATTTCCCCAACGGGAGGAGGTGACAGAAGTGACTTTTGCTTGATTCATTAGTGCGGACACTGCGTGAGGGCATTTTACGTTTACAGTCTGACCTAACACCATTCCTGATGAAGCCTGAAGCGCTAGATGAACTCCCTGTACTGCTCTGAGACATGGGCCCATACCTTGAGCAACTATGTCAAGTTTACCGGAATAGTAATGAATTGGGCGTAAGCTGCCCCCATGATCTTGCATTAGACATGCAGTCATAAAGCCTAAGTGTTCATGGACATAAAGCACAAAGGGTCTATCAGATTGGGCAATTCCTAATGCTGGTGCTTGACATAGTGCTCTCTTCAAATCATTAAAAGCTTTGAGATGAAGTTCTTCCATACAAACAGTATCTGAATCTTTACCATGGCCTTTCAACAAATCATAGAGAGGCTGAGCAATCGAGGCATAGTCTTCAATCCAAGGTCTACAATAACCTGTTGTTCCTAAAAATGAGCGGAGTGTTTTAATGGTAGTAGGCGGAGGTATGGCTTTGATTGAAGCCGCTCGATCCTGTGTAATGGATCTATTTCCTGCACCAATTGTTTGACCCAGAAATGTGACTTGCTTTTTAGCGATTTGAGCTTTGTGAAAGCTGCATTGGTGTCCTTTTTTATGCAAATAGTCCAACAATGATGCCAATTCAGTTTGATGTACCTCATGATCTGTTGAGGCAATCAAAATATCATCGACATATTGGATCATAGTGGACTGTTTTACCGGACATTCTGGGTCACACAAATCACGTCTGACAGCCTGATGATATATGGTTGGGGAGTTTTGCAATCCCTGTGGTAATCGTGTCCACTGGTATTGTTCATAGTCAACTGTGAAAGCTAACCATGGTTGGCTGTCAGAGTGCAACGGTACAGAAAAAAATCCATTAGACATATCAATTACTGAAAAAATCTTACAATCTAATGGTAAGCCATTACAAATTGTAGATGGATCTGCCACTAGGGGGGTGATTTTATCAATATTTTTATTGGCTACTCTGTAGTCTATTGTAAGTCTCCATGTCCCATTAGATTTCTTGATGGGCCATATGGGTGAATTACATGGACTGTTGGTTTTAACTAGCACTCCTTGCGTCAGCAAATTTTCTACAATAAGTTTGATTCCCTGTATAGCTTCCTTATTAATCGGATATTGTTTGGTGACCGGAGGTGGAGTTCCTGTCAATTTAACTGGTTCTACCCCTGTCAACAACCCACAATCATCCTTGTCTTTAGCCCAAATTGGATGGTTCTGTAAGAAAGCATACTCGGGAGGGGTTGCATTATTGGTAGAAATCTGTGCTGAGGAAATTTTTATGCTAGTAGATTCTGAGGACATGTCTAAAGTTAGATTTATTTGTCTCAGAAGATCCATGCCTAAAATTGCACCTGTATTTAATGGAGCGCATAGCAATTTTGTAGTCAGAGTTTTTGGGCCAAATTGTACCTCTATGGGCGGAGTTTCATACAAAACAGAATCTTCACCTATTACACCAGTTAAACAAAGTTTGGTTTTCTTGTATGGGATGTTTAAACCTTGTGCCAATTTTGTAGGGATTACTGTAATTTCTGCACCTGTATCAAGCAAAAAATCAATCTCTTTCTCTTTTATGCTACCTTTCACAAAAATTCTTTGGTCATTGTGTTGGATTACAGGGGAAAGGTAGCTACTCACAGCCCCAACAATTAGTTTTTTTCTTGGTCTTGTTGTGCTCTTAGAAGAGCCTGAACTAGCTGTCCTACAGTTTCAGTGGTCACTGGCGGAACTACTTCAGGGTTGTGTGCAGGCTGAGAAGGAGCAGAATTATGCATAGCATTTATTTTACTATCTTGCAACTTCTTCCTACACTCTTTCTCCCAATGTCCTAATTTTTCACAGTATTTGCATTTGCTTTCTCTTTTAGACCATCTATTGTCTTGTTTCGTTTTGTTAAACGTAGCTGCTGCTACTCTTACTTTTGCCTTGACATCAGCATCTCTTTCCCATGTAGCTAACCTGTCTAGGTTACTTCTGAGAGTTCTGTTAGACCAAGTTAGATCTAAAAAGGGTAAAGCTTTTCTGTATTCGGCTACAAGCCCATCTGACCATATACGAACCAGGGGTCCCTTGTCCTCCAGCACACTTTCAGGGTTATCAACAATTCCACTGTAAATTACAGCTGACTGACAAAATCTCTCAGTATATTCACTCACAGATTCTTCTTTCCTTTGCACACAGTTAGTGATTCTGGACCAGTCTATTTTGGGTCCCATGATATTCTTTAGAATTTTCAAAACACCTTCTCTCAAATCACCCTTACTGGCATTTCGCAGTTCAGAAGCAACAGCAGATTCAAAACTGTTGAATTCAGATTCAGTTAGGATTTGTGACATCAGCTGCGTGACTTCTGCCAACGACATGTCATAAAGACGCATTTTACTGATCAATGTTCTTCTAAATTCAGAAAAATGTGTGCGTGCTGAGGGTAAGCTCTGGGATAGTCTCTCTATATCTTTAGGTCCTAGCGCTTTGGCAACAGTTTGTACTTGGGCAACAGAAGAGTTGGGAGGAACACTTTCAATTCCCTCAATTCCCTGAGATCTCCTCCTAGCACCACACACATTGACTGAATTTACAGGCACATCAGTTACTGATTGGAGAGCTACATCTGTTTCAAAAAACGCTTGTAAATCAGGGTAAATGTTATCAGGCTGACTAACTTTCACATCAGTTTTTGCTGCATCTTTCTTGAGGTTCAATTTCTTAGTCAAAGTGGATACTCTAGCACGGAGTTCATTGTTCTGTTTCTCTAGCTCTGAGTTACACTGAGACTGTTGTGTGGCTAATGTTAAACTGAATTCTCTGTGACAACAGATAATGCCTTTCACATTGTTCTTGCGAATACATGCTCCTAGTACCTTTTTACACTCTTCTACAGACCAAGGCTTGTCTGGATGAATCTCATATTTCTGAGTTAGTTCTTGTCTAACTTTCTCAGTGACTATTAGGTTCATTTGTTCCCCTAACAGCGTTTTGAATTCACTATCTGACCACAAAGGAGTCGCAAGACCACTCTTTTCTGTGGTTGGAATCAGCCTAGCATTCCTTCTAACCATTTTGTAAGTTTCTTCTGTACCACACAAACAAACACTAAACAAAAAACAAAACAAAACACTAAAACTTCTCTGATCCACAGAGGGTACGCTTGTTAACACATCAACTATTGTTAACCTTCCCTGGCAAAGCAGAGGATAACACAAATTACTAGCACTTTACGCTAATCTTCCCTGCTAAAACAGAGGGTAACCAGTTCTTCCCTGCTGAAACAGAGGATAACAAATATTAGCATGTGATGCTAATCTTCCCTGCCTGAACAGAGGATAAACAATATTAGCACGTAATGCTAATCTTCCCTGCCTGAACAGAGGATAAACAATATTAGCACGTAATGCTAATCTTCCCTGCCTGAACAGAGGATAAACTTCATCTCTAAAAATATTTTTTTTAGAGGATAAACTTAGTTAAACCAAACCCTACAGCTGTCTGTTAACTCTTCTCTGATGGCGCAGAGGATAACAAATTTGTACTGGTCTTAAAGGTTCTTTTGGATAGAGTGACACTCACCAACCCTTGGTTGTACAGAAATATTCAGTCTGGAACGAAGTCAGATCTTTGTTAAGCTTGAAGTTTCAATCTGGATTCAGGTGAGGAGCTCTATCCGGGGCACGGCACCATCTGTTGTGAACTTGGTTCTTCTAAAGTGTAGAAAACTCAGAAGAGAAGACCAGGAGAAATCGGATTGGATCGTCAGTAGGATTCTTTATTGAGAACACAAGCTGTTGGTCTGTAGTCATCGAAATCTCCAACTTAAGTAACTTTACAAGGTCATTTTATAGGCATTTTTGGAGGAGGGATTCTTGGAGGTGGAGACAAAATTCAAACAAAGCAAGCAACATAATCAAATGCATAGACACTAATCCAATCAACCTAACGAATCAACGTCTGGGCCAGGGGGCTCCGAAAGATAGACACTAATCCAATCAACCTAACGAATCAACGTCTGGGCCAGGGGTTCTTTGAATCAACGTCTGGGTGCTTTGAATCTCTGCCAATCAACATGACTTGATTGAGACAAAGCACAGTTATACATTGGATAATAAGAATCTAAGTTAAACATTTAAATACAATTTGTAATCCCACACTCCTAAAAAATAAGTTGAGAAAACTCAAAAATCTGCTTTAGCTGGTTGCCTTAAAATTTTAAGGTAGCCCAACTTTTTTTTTTTTTACAGTGCATGTACTAAACAAAGTCTGTATATCATTTCGTGTAAGTAGTTGTTAAAAATATCAAATGAACACATCCACTCCATTTAAATGTTTTTCAGTGTTAGAGAAGTAAAAACACTGATGTTGTAGACCATTTTCATGCCATGTTAAAACTCACAATAAATGGCTTTGAAGGACTTATTTTTTAAGTTGACACAGCATAGTATAAGTTTTTATTTCTAAAGAGTTAATACAATGGTAGGGTCCATTTTGAGTATTTTGAATATGAAAGAGGTGAAAACTTTATTCCAGGAGGTGCAGTCTCGTAAAACAGAGGAGCTGTATCTGAGCATTCAAAGAGCCCAAGAGGAGGCATGTAAAGACAAACACATCCAGAAAATCAGAGACCTGGCCAAGAAAGGCCACGATGTGTCCAAACTACTGCACAGCCTGGAAGCAGACTCCGTCTCACAGGGTATGAGGGAAAATAAACTTTCTGTTTTCACAAGATTTTGTATGCATTATTATAAAGTAGTATTTTAGCCCTTAGTGGTGAAGATTTACCTGGTCCATCAGCGATGAGAACAGCACCTCCTTCCGCAACATCTCCAAGAAAAGACACCGCTGTTCAGACAGGTTTGTTACTTCACCCAGAAATGAAGATCCTGTCATTATTTACTCATCCTCATCTGCTGAAAGTGCATTAATGCTTTTATACAACAACATCATGTTCATAGCCAATCATTGACAATGGCTTTCAAGTTCCAAAAAGGAGGAAAAAAATGAAAATATAAAAGTATATTCAAAGTAGCTTATATGATGCACTAAATTCAAAACCTCGAGAAGCCTTCGATGAGAAATGTTCTCAGCCAAAGCTCTCAAATCTTACCTATTTTTCACATTTGTGACCCTGCAGCACAAAAGCAGTCATAAGTAGCACAGGTATATTTGTAGCAATAGCCAACAATACATTGTATGGGTCAAAATTATCTTTTTGTCTTTTATGCCAAAAATCATTAGGATATTAAGTAAAGATCATGTTCCATGAAGATATTAAGTAAATTTCCTACCATAAATATATCAAAACTTAATTTTTGATTAGTAATATGCATTGCTAAGAACTTCATTTGAACAACTTTAAAGACGGTTTTCTCAATATTTTGATTTTTTTGCACCCTCAGATTCCAGATTTACAAATAGTTGTATCTCAGCCAAATATTGTCATATCATAACAAACCATACATCAATGGAAATATCATTTATTTAGCTTTCAGATGCTGTATAAATCTCAATTTCAGAAAACTGACCCTTATGACTGGTTTTGTGCTCCAGGGTCACATTTAATCTGACGTTCGGTACCAATGAGGTCAAAACTGCATCCATACGTCAATTAACTCTGAACATGGTTGTGAAATTTCAGCTTTGGTGAAGGAAAAGATTTTCGTAAATGACCATTTCCTCAGCTCGTTTCCATACAAGTGAGATCAAAATCAGATTGAAGTACAAACAGCATTTGTAATGAGAGGATGGTGAGTAAATAATGACAGAAACTTCATTTGCGGCTGAATACATTTTTTAAAAATGTTGCTAACCGAAACTATAAGCACTGGCTTAATATCAGTCTGTGATTTTGCAGAGATCAGTCCTCAGCCAGAGAATGGGACCGTTATTCCCAGTGCTGCAGTCACATGCCCAGCTCCTCCAAACAAGAAATCCCAGCGACACGAGGTAAAAGCATCTGAAAGGAGCCACAGCAAACAGCATATGAAAGAAGAGGATGCTTACGAGCCTTACGCGCGGAGCGGCAGGATCCACAGACTGGAGAAGAGGCCCGAGTGGAACACACAGAGACCCAGCAAAGCCTTCGTCCCGGCGTCCGAGCGCTACCCTGAAGCCCTGCAGAGACACCGGGAGGAGAGCCGGAGACAGAGGCAGAAGCAGCTGATGACGCTGCAGGAGAGAAGCACACTGCCACTTCATAACCACAAACCTCAAGAACAGACACTCAGGACGGCTCCACAAACAGTATGCTGTTTTTGTTTAGTAGTTAAGAGCAGTGACTTGTCAAGTACTAAATGACTGATTACATCTGGAACCAGAACCATTGTTAAATTCCTTACAATTGCCATCCATATTAATGCATGTTGTGTAAATGCTGATGAATGCATTTCAGTGTTGATGTAGTTTCTCTCTGATTCAGAGTGAAAATCAACTCCAAGAAGCACCAGCCTTCAGTGCTGAAAGGTGAGTTATTGCTTATTTCACCCGTTAACCCCTCCCCCCTAATGAATCAGTTTATTAAACCTTTTTAAACATAAAATAAAGTCTGTGTTTTTGTTCAGTATCATATATTGATACATCAGGCTTTAATGGATAATATAGTATGATATTGTGGGAATATGGAGCTCGTACTCAAAACAGGGAAAAAAAACATCAAATGCCCAAACTTAATATTGTATGTGTGTGTGTGTGCATATATATATATATATATAGGTGGATGTATGTATGTATGTGTGTATATACATACATACATACATATATATATATAATGTGTATGTGTGTGTGTGTGCATATATGTATATGTATATGTGTATATATATATATATATATATATATAGGTGTGTGTATATGTATGTGTGTGTGTGTATATATATATAATGTGTATGGGTGTGTGTGTATATGTGTGTGTGCATATATGTATATGTGTGTATATATTTATATATATATACTGTATATATACATACATACATGCATATATATATATATATATAACTGTGTGTATGTATGTATGTGTGTGTGTATATATATATATATAATGTGTATATGTGTGTGTGCATATATATATGTATGTGTATATATATATATATATATAATGTGTGTGTGTGTGCGCATATATATATATATAGGTGTGTGTATATGTATGTGTGTGTGTGTATGTATATATATATATATATATATATGTAAGATAAAGTGACTTAGGGGGAAAAAAAAAAGCTGGAAAAAGACACTGTGGTAGTGTTTCACCTCATTATGCAGCACAATCTTTTCCCACTGTGCTAATTAAAAGTAAGGTTTCTTGAGTTCCAGATCAGCATTAGAAGGATTTCTTAAGAATTATATAACACAAGGTTTTCTTAATAGACTAGAGTAATAGCTGCTAGACATCAGGCCTTGCCATCATACCAGAGACTTTATTTTAAAAACAAACAGTAATAAGTGTACTGTTTTGATTTGTAGTCGTTGCTTTCTGGTGAACAGAAAGATTAATTTCATTCTAAAATGAAGCAAAATATAAAAGTCTTCCCAGCATTACCTTTGAGAATGTATATTTTCAGTATGCTTGATGTGTTTTCTAGTGATTGAAGCATGTGAGTGTCTTGTGTCTCCAGCAGGGTGCCGTCTCCTGCAGTGAAGACCCGTGTGCATCAGTCCTCTCACCACGTGACGGAGGACACGGGCCGCCCGCCGTTATTAGACTATGTGCCGTATGTGCGAACAGACGAGGTGTATCACATGGACCCCCTCGCTCCACTGTCCAGACCCCCGACACATGAAGCCCAGCAGAGGGTCCACACAGCTCAGCAAACTACAGGTGACTTGCATAGATATTTCTAATGTGACTGCATCTAATGCAGAAAGCTTTGAACAGCTGGATTTTGTTGCAAACCTGACATTCCCTCCTTTTGTGCCCCGCTGAAGAAAGAGCTTCACAGATATTTTCCACACAGCAGTTCATAATACCTGTTAAGCCCAAAACAGGACTGTTTAATTACCTGGTGTGTTAGCACAGTCAAATCTATTTTTGAATCTTAATGTTCATACATGATTCTGTGCTGTGCGTGATGAATTCAGTAATGATTCAGTAACAATCGTTCCCTCAAACTCAAACGTCAGGTGTATATAGTGCACAAGTCAAGTGTACGATGCTTCTTGCAGTTGTGAGCAGCACCCACAGGCAGGCGACGCCTCTGGTCCAGCATGACCTCCATCCTCCTAAAAGCACTGAACGGCAGCAGGCCATCCTGAAGGGTCTGTCCGAGCTCAGACAGGTAAGATGGGGACTGCTCGGAGCGTTTCTCTTGTTTGAGTCTGTCAGCATGGATAGTAAACAGACTGAGTCTTTATATAACATGCAGTTAAAGATGCACTGACAAGATTTGTAATGATTTAACTGTAACAAAACTGGGTAACACTTTATTTTAAGGTGTTACATGTATGTACTATTATAATAGCAATAAATTATGCATAATTGCATGCAAGTGACCCTAAGCCAAACCCTAATCCTATATAGTAAGTACATGTAGAATTAATATTACTCAGTACTTAAATGTATAATTCAGATAGTTCCGGTCCTTGATTCTGATTGGTTGAGCCGCATTCGAAGCGGTTGTAAATTACAAACATACACCTTTGTTTACTTTGTGTGTTGCTCGGCAACCACTTTGTCGGAACCTCAACCGTTTCTGAGGAACTATATTGTTTGGTGGAAGAATAATGTTTTTATTAATATCATTACTCTTTATTTGCTCCGTTTTATTTTGTGAAACCTTACTAACGTTACATGTAAGGGATAATCAACGGCTAGCTGTGCATTAAAGGCACGACGTGGAGGCAAAGAACCGCCCGACGCGAAGCGGAGGTGCATTTAAAATCCTTTAATGTACAGCTAGCCGTTGATTATCCCGTTTATTCCATGGTCATTTGCCAAGTTATAGACAAGTTAAAACTAGTATTGCTCTTTGCAGCACAATATTTGACAATATTAGAGAGAGAGAGATGACAGTTGTTACCTGCGTCTGCGCGCGTCTCTCTCTATAAACAATTACTTAAAAAACAGCCATTTTACCGTCGTTGCTGAGGAATATAATGTAGCGATCTAGTATCTAGGCTATTTCATTAATAAAAATCGCGGGGAAGCGTTGACAAGAAGTTCATGTATGTGTGCAGCGCAATCTGCGATCTTCGACACTCTCTCCTTGTGTGTGTGTGTGAGTGATGCTTGTTGGTTAGTGTGCATCTATTAAAGCAGCGCATTAATATGGAACGGTGATTAAACTGACCTGGAACTACCTGTGCAGTTAAACGAATTTAATCAACACCAGCCAGCCAATCAGAATCGAGTATTCAGACTGACCATAGAATAACTATTTTATAAAAGCAATAAGCCCCGTGGTTTACAGTGAATTTATAACAGCTACTCCGCTTCCCGTCGTACCTACTGCCTTTGCGATAAAGCAAGAAGCCGTTGTTTACAGTGAATTTATAACCGCCCTGTAACAAGGACACCTTAAAATAAAGTGTAACACAAAACTGGATAATACTGTTATACTTAATTCTGTGTACTTCCGACCAGTTAAGGATGAGCTTCCTGTCTGTTTCCTGCTGGATTTAGTTTGTTGCACTGCAGTCCATATATGAAATGATGTTGATTTCTTTTATTTCAGGGTCTGCTGCAGAGACAACGAGAGCTGGAAACCAGTCTGAACCCTGCAGTGCAAAAACAACACCGAAACCACTTCTCACCTTTCAGACCTGTGTGATCCAAAGCTGCTTCCAAAAACAAGACCAGGTCCAGCACTTTATACTGCAAGATGTGAACAGCGGAGATGCTGCTGTCTGATATGAATCTGTTAGGACTCATTGTAGATGTGTAACACATCAGGCACGTTTCTGGGGTTGATTTTGAACTGCAAATCTTGAATGTGAATTTTACAGTTTTCCCTACATGTGAATTAAATGTATTTAAACCCTTTTAAATTAAACTTGAAGTTGACCGTACATTTCACGCTGGTTCTGCTCAACAAACATGACCAATATTACTTCTGAATCAGACACACTCAGTTACAAAGACTAGTTTGAAAGTTGTTTAATGTATATTTAACGCTTTATAAAAAATAATATTAAAACCAAGGCCTTGAGCTTCTTCACAAAAGGGAAAATTAACTGACATTATGAGCCCGACCAACATGCAAAAGCAAAATACAAATATAATGCTCTCTTGAAAAATATGAAATTAATTACTTTAAATCACTTTCAGTGAAAACCTAGAAATGTTTGATTTCTCTTCTATCATACAAAAGTTAAACTGAGACCGTGAGTTTGAAAACTATCTACACGTGTCGCTGGTTCACCAGCCACCGAATCCTCCTCTGTTGGGATGATATGCATCGCCCTGGAAAGCAGGGTTTCCCTGCCAGGTCTGGAGGAACGGAGACCTGTGGATCTGCTGCATATCTACGCCATAGTGCGCCCCCCAGAGGCCCGCCGCCGCCGAGCCCTGCGCTAAACCACCGCTCCACGACATCTGCATGCTAGGATTGGGCAAGAGTCCTGTGAAGACCGGAGCTCCCATGAGGCTGTTGGAAACGGTGCAGTTCAGAAGAGGATGTCTCAGCCCAACAGCAGCATTGTGTGAGATGAACCTAGGGCTTGCCATGAAGCTCTGCAGCGCTGGATAAATGCTGCCCGCTCTGGGAAGAAAGTGTTTGACCGCCGCTTCAGAGGAACTAGCACTGTTCACCGCAGGCTTCTCTGAAACAACGCCGCTTTCATTGGACGCTTGTCCAGCATTAGTCGTGTCCGTGGAGCTTGTGCTGGATTGCTCCCAAGCTTTGGAAATATTCAGTATACTGCTGGTGCTCTCAGCTGCCGTTTCTCCATAGTGGACCATTTCACGACTGGCTTCGACCGGAGAAGAAGTGCTCAGCGGAGCCCCAGCTGCGACCGTCGATTCGGTTTTCATTGGAGTCTCAAGCCGAGTATTGGACACACTGTGGTTTTCCGAGGAGCACTGAGGATAGGAATCGGACAGATCGCTGTGGCTCAGGAAGCTCTGGTGAGGATCGACTCCAAAAGTCGTCTGGAGAGATTCGCCGGCGTCCAACTTGGAAAACATCCTGGAAGCCTTGAACTGAGAAATCGCTTCACTGAGAGCCACGAAGTCTAATGGTTTCGGCGTCTCGCTGGTGGTTGTGATCACGGGAATCGGATTGGCTTGGTCTTGGAGAAAGGGTTCGGAGAGCGGGCGCTGGTCTGGGACAACACGGGGTGTCTCCGGTGAGACTGAGACCAGGACAATGTTATCTGAAGAATCCAGGTCCGAGTCCAAGGACATGCTATCGTCTCTCACTACAGGGACAAGAGAGAGGTTACAGCCATCAACAATCACAGCTTCAGATGAATTTAATACATAGCAGTTACCCAATAAACTGGTTTTGATCCATAATTTGAAGCAAAGATTTCAATACATATGACAGAATTTAACTATCCATCACAACATAAGCCTTACAGTCGGATCAAGAGAGTCGTTAGATCAAAGTCAGTGACAAATAAGGATTTTCAAGAGATTTTGAGCATAGAAATAGGTCTATAATCTCTATATTCAAAAGATATTGATTTTCAAAAAAAGACTCAAATTGTCAGGTGGTGTAACAATGAAGTTTTGCTAAAATGACAGCAAAATAGCTACTTGCATGTTGGACAAAAAACTCAGATTCAGAATTATTGGTCATTTTCAGAAAATTAAAAGTTGCCTTTGATTACAATGCCAAAATAACTTTACACCCCCACAAAATGAATTTTAATTCATGTTGAACTCGTTCATTATAGAAGAGCTGCATTCAAGTTACTGTAGTATCAGTTACTATTTATTTTCTTGAACCATGAAATACACACAGAAAACGTAATGAAGAATAAAGAGATAAAGGTAGGATTTATCAAAATACATTTATTGGAAGAATTTTATATATACAGTTTTTTTTCCTAAACAGATACAAAAAGTATTACTAATGTCAGTTTACTTTATTTGTCTTAAGGGTTATTTCTGTTGTGATGTAACGGTTAAAAAAGTTATGGTTCCAAACAGAAACCCTTTCTGTATTTACACTTAAAACAGAACCTTTTTTTTTTACTTTGTGTTTTTAAGACGTATATCATTCTGTAAACTTTTACATCTAATTTGATTCTTTAAACAACAGTCTTTACACCTGCAAAAGGTTACAAACCCCCCCCCCCCACACACACACAGGGTCCAAAACAAACACTCGCCAAGTGCCAAAAGCAGCAGGTAACAATTGGCTTTTGACAAGAAAAAGAAACAAGTTACTGGTCAGTTGACTGGTGCCTTTCTTTCTAACTGCAGCATAATGGATAGTTTATAAAATATTTGAAGGCCATTTTCACACCTGGCTCATTTTGAGCATTTCTGAACTTGAACATTTTCTCTTTTAGTTTGGTTTTAATGAACCAGTGTTGGGGAAAGTTACTTTTAAAAGTAATGCATTACAATATTGCATTACGCTAGTCTAGAAAGAAAGTAACTAATTGCATTACTTAGTTACTTTTTATGGAAAGTAATGCATTAGGTTACTTGTGCGTTACTTTTTGTCACCAGGGCTGGGCTTGCTTATTTGTTTTTGGTAACTGTAAAGGCTCTTTCACACCAAAAGTGAAATTAATAAGCCTCTTGCTGAGTGAAGTGCACATGGGGACAGAAGAGCTGTCAGTGAATAAATGGGAAAACAATGTAACCGCTGTTACTTATTTGAAAAAGTAGCAGATATTTTGTTAAATTTAAAATTAATGTTGGTCAACACTTTTATTTTAAGGTACAGGTTACATGTACTTACTATTATAATAACAATTAAATATGCATAATTGCGTGCAAGTAACCCTAAGCCAACCCCTAATCCTAACCATAAAGTACGTACATGTAGTTAATGTTACCCAGTACTTAAAAGTAATAATTACACTGTAACAAGGACACCTGGGCCACTGAATGCCTTCTTGAGGTATATACATGTAAAATGTCATTTATCAGCTATGAGCAGAATCCCTAGACATAAACAGCTGCACTCTGACCAGTTTTACTTGCATAAACACATTTTGGTACGCTTTGAATTGTTGCTTTGTGAAAGCGAACCAAACCATTGAAAAAATACCACATTATGCCAATATAAGTCTCTGATTCAAAACAAAGCAAATGATCTGGAGGTCTGAAAATGTGGTGAGTGCAATTCAAATTAAATTTATTTGATAAATTTTGCATCAGTTTATCACCACAAATCACCTTTTTTTCTCCAAAAACTCCAAGTGGCAACTTTTCACATTACCTACCAAAATGAATATATTAGGAAATATATATTAGGAATTGGAAATGTCTTCACATTTTTTTGACAGGTGCTGTTGCCTCATCTTGTATGAAAAAAAACAGTATTTATTCCCATTATTATTATGACAAACAAATTTGGTAAAAATATTTCATATAGTTTCAAGGTACTTAAATTGACAGTCTTTAAAAATACACTACATATTTATTTTGGACCCTGGTTACAGCTGAGATGCCATGTGTGAACATTCACCTCTGAATATAACCAAGACCTGTTGATCCCAAAGGTAAACAGATGATTTCTATTTAGGGTTTCATCCATGTCTGTCCACCCATGAGATGAAAAGGCTTTACAAAGCACAACATGAACTGTTCTGTTGCCTTTACAGTCTCCTCTGTCCTCAGCCTCGGCTCCTACTTTGGTTGTTATTATCATGGCATAATGTGTTTGAGAACCTTCAGTACTCTTTTAGCAAACACTGTTATTTTCTATTCTGTTTGTTCAGCAGTTCACGGACATTACATGCTTTTCTCTGACTTGAGTATTAGCTGGCCTCTCGTCAGTGATGAGTGATAAAGATCGCTCAGGCCGGTGGCGGCAGCAGATCGACTGGAAAACTCATTCACAGCGAGAGCAAGACGTGTAGTTTGGGATGCTGTCAGACGGTTTTACCACAGAATGACTTACATGACGCTGGAGTGGGAGTGTCGTAAGTCTCTGCCGATGGAGCGCTGTCCACATTTTCTCCACCCGCTAAACTGCTTATTATAAACTTTACGTCATCAACATTGGCAATGACGATGCCACTGCTGGAGTAGTGGGGAAACATCTCAAACTGGCAGCCTGTTGGACGGGATTTAAACAAACATTACTTTAGGCATAAGCATTCATCAAGTAACTCCATAATCATAAAACACCCAAGAATTTACTGTTAAATAACGCAATTGATAAAAACAGTATTAAAAAAAAAACAATATGTAGACAATTAAATATGCAGGGCCCTATGGTTTCCGCAATGCGGACAGAAATCGTAGAACCCAGTCATAAAAACACAATTTACTGTATAACAGGCGGATTTTGGACGGATACATGAAAAGTAGGTCAGCACACTTAAATCAAAACGCGATATAGAAATATGTAAATATTAAGCCACAAAAAATCCTGCATGATTTGCGCGTCTCTGTATGTATGAACGGTGCAGTCGCACGGTTTCGTTTACTACACACATGCTTAAGCGTGCGCAATGCTCACAGAGATTTCAGAGTCTGTCGTCTCAATATACAGTGCCTATATAAAGTCTTCATACCCCTTCATTTTGTAATGTTGCTGCCTTATGTTAGACTGCTTTAAATTACTTCTTTTTTCACATCAATCTACACCATAATGTTAAAGCAAAAACAGGTTTTTGACATCTTTGCAAATTTATTAAAAATAAAAAACTTAAATGATTCCATTGCATAAGTATTCATACCCTTATCTGGGACAGTTGAAGTTTAGCTCAGGAGCATTTATATTGCTTTGTAGATGTTACTGCACTTCGTGTGAAGTTATCCTGTGGCAAACTCAATTGAATGGGTATGATTTGGAAAGGCACACACGTCTTAATAAAAGGTCTAACAGCTGATAATGCATATCAGAGCAAAAACCAAGCCCTGAGGTCATAAGAACTGCCTGTAGAGATCAGAGACAGGATTGCATTAAACCACACATCTGGGGAAGAGTTCAGAAAAAAATTATGCTGCATTGAAGTTTCACAGAAGCATGTGGTCTCCATTACCCTTAATGGAAGAAGTTTGAAACAACCTGGACTCTTCCTAGAGCTGGCCTCCTGGACAAACTGAGCAACTTGATGGAGAAGGGCTTTGGTTAGAGTGGTGACCAAGAACCTGATGGTCACTCTAGTTCAGGGGTCACCAAGTTCGGTCCTGGAGGGGAAACCTACAGGTGACAAACATCCTGCAACACTCCACCGAGTTTAGCTGTGACCAACCCTAATCCTCTCCTCAGTGTAACATGAAAACACCTGAAGCAGCTAAAAGCACCTCAAGGTCTTACTTGGTATATTATCTTGAAACTTCTAAGCAGGCAGGTGTGTTGAGGCAAGTTGGAGCTAAACTCTGCAGGACACCGGCAGTAAAGTGTGCTGGTAGCAGGATCATGCTGTGGAGTTTTTTCAGCGTCAGGGACTGACCCCTGCTCTAGTTGATCTCCATGATCATGGAGATGGGAGAAACCTAGTTTCAGAAGGTTCTTTGTCTTTCGACAAACACCACTGCAACACTCCACCGATCTGGGTAGAAGGAAGAACCGCTTTATGGGGGTGGGGTTACGGACCAACAAGACGAAAGAAACTGTGGCCGCCATATTTGAAATAGCAGCTAAACACGACTTGGATTCGCCGTGTTTGGAATCCTCTCTTCAGTGTAGACACATGAAAACACACTCCGCCATGGAATTTGTTTAGGCTTGTTCGGGATATCGGCGCTAACCGTTCGGTGCGAGCACGGGGTGCTAAAGGACCCTTAGCTTTTGGACTCTGAGAAATAATATTGTTGTCCGATCTGGTCTGCGTGGCGCGATGAACCTCTAAGCATCATGTTTGTTTGGCGCTGCCGCGCTAAGGAAACCAGGCTAAGTCTGCTCATCACCAGTGGAAAAGCAACGGTTCAGGGCTTGCGAGTACCATCCCAAAAGTAAAGTGTGCTGGTAGCAGCTTCATGCTGTGGGGCTGTTTTTCAGCGTCAGGGACTGAGGGACTCATCAGAGTAGAAGAGAAGCTCAATGCACCAAAATATTGAGATAGCCTTAATGAAGACCCAGTCCAGAGCATTCAGAACCTCAGACTGAGCAGAAGATTCACCTTCCAACAGGACAATGAACCTAATCACACAGCAAGAGTGGCGTATACACAACGCTGTGAATGTCCTTGAGTGGCCCAGCCATAGCCTGGGCTTGAACCCAATCAAATATTTCTGGATAAACCTGAAAATGTGCATCTGCCCCATCCAACCTGACAGAGCTTGAGACGTGAAGAGGTGAGGAGAAGAATGGCAGATAATTGCCAAATTCTGATATGCAAAGCTTGTCACATCATACCCAAAAATACTTGAGGCTGTAGAGGTGCTTCAGATAAGGGTATGAAGACTTATGCAATGTACTTATTTCAGTTTTTTTTATTTTTGATAAATTTACGAAGTTGTGACAATTCTGTTTTTGCTTTGTCAGTATGGTGTATGGAGTGTAGATTAATGTGGAAAAAAAGTAATTCAAAGCAGTTTAACATAAGGCTGCAACATAAAACGTGCAAAAAATGAAGGGGTATGAAGACTTTTTCTAGGCACTGTACGCGGGGCCGGATTTACGCACAGGCATTCTAGGCACGTCCAGGGGGGCCCCCAACACAATGAAGAGATATATAATATTTTGTTATACTATGGGCTATTTACAACAATAAAAGAATCAAACCCCCAGAAGACATGAGCAAATAAATATAACAAACAATGGGTAAAAAATGACAAACTATTTCCATGTCTTCCACCCGGTCTCTCTCACAGACGCACACACAGTACAGACCGCACTCGCGCACACACGCGGACAGAAACTTGTTGTCAACGCCGCCCCGCGAATTGTATCAATAAAATAGTTTCGCAGCTGAAAAGCTACATGAAATTTCTATAGCGAAGTTCTTGAAGCAGTTAACTTAAAGTCGCTTATAGACACTGCTGCTGAACACAGCTGAAACGCACAGAAGCAGGTTTCAAAGCTTAATCTCTCTCTCTCTAATAACTGCATTAGCTGCATATCAATGGCTCAAGCCTCTGTTATTAGCTCTAAAATAAAGTTTTGGAATTTGCAATGGAACATTTGGGATGAGGTGCGTAAAAAATAGTTCAAAATACGAATTTCAGGATGGAAACATGTCAAATGTCTTGAAACAAATCATTGAACAATGTCTTGATGTGTGGTTGTGACTCCTGGCCATTAAAATTATTAGGAAATAATTCCCGAAATGGTACGCCGCACCTATATGGAATGGTCTTTCTCAGTTCTCAAACAAATAAGAGCTACATTCTATTTTTATTGACTAACGCAAGCGCTTATTGCGATAGAAAACACTGTACTTTCTACTATTAAGAAATATTTTTGTTTGCTTGGGTGGTAATATTAGGCTATTATATTAATAGGGAAGGGGGCCCAAAAAATTGTTTTGCCTATGTCATGAAAAGAGGTAAATCCGGCCCTGACTGTACGAGTACATGAACATGATCTCTAGAACTGCTCTGAGAGTCACCTCATGAGCATTTGATCGTTTCTTGAGAGAAAAACTATTGTTATGTCTTATACAAACAGAAACTCAAAGGTCTTGACAGCAACCCGTCAAAATAAAAGTTCGGTTTCACTTGAAGAAATGGTAACAGAAATATTACTTAATGTAATGATAGTACTACTACTACTAATACAATTATTATTAAAACATTATTTTTAAAGGAATATTTACCAGAACAATTATTTACCAGAATTTATTTAGCAGAAAAATGTAAATGCACAACAAAAAATAAAATAAAAAAATAATAATAATAATAAACTTGTATTTTATTTTTAATAAAATCAATTAATTTGAGATGCTTTTGATTATTAATATTTAATGAAACCATTAAAATGGAATCCAGAAAATTAATGGAAAACATAATTTGGTAAAAAAAATAATTTGAGAAAAAAATAAAACTGTTCATAGATATAATTCATGTACAAATATAATTTATTAAACTTTCAATAAATTGCTGTAAGTTTCAAGATTTTAATTAATTAGACATGCGTTTTGATGATTAAAGTTTAATTTAACAATCAAAAGAGTGTCTACAAAAATTAAAACAGAAAAAAAAAAAACGAATCCAGAAAAATGTAAACAGAAAAACAGAATTTGGAAATAAAATGGAATTTGTGAAAAAATAAAACTGATTTTATAGGGCCCTACATAATCTGCCCACAGCCTCTGGTTCCTAGAACTGAATTTGAACCTTGCACACTCTCAAACACAGAGCCTTAACCACCTCTGCTACTGTTACTCCCTATGACTTGTTGAATACAGCAGGCATCGTAGAGAGCTGGATCCTCTTTATTTAGTCACTGCATTTAGATGGAGAGATGCAAGCTTTTGCCAATAATTTTACGTAAGGGAAGCGATATTCATAAGCTTGGTTTTGTTATTAGTTCTTCTGAAGATGTGTGACTCCCTCAATTTTCCTCTTGTTTCTGTTCACTGACTCTGCATTAGTGCTGGTTTTGAAAAGAGAGGGACCCTGGGTTCCTTGTATGGCCTCGCTATCTATTGTTTTGATATTTACCCATTTCAAATAAATGTTATGTTGCTTGCTTTTATGCTAACGCCATATATGCTTGAATATAACAATGTTTGGTTTCCATGTGATTTCAAAGAGCCTGAAATACTAAAAATGATACTGATTAAGCAAATGTACTTGACCTCCTTTGTATATAAAGTAGAACAGGATGAAAAATGAACAAAGGGTGTGAAGAGTAATTTCATGAACCTGATGTTTGCAGATAACCACAGATGTTAACACATGGTGTTAAAACCACAAGCAGATGTAAGACTGACAAAGGCTACAATGACGAAGAGGAAAAGTGCGAGAAGACGACATGATTTAGAGAGACTGAAGCTGCCATTGCCCTTCAAATTTAGAGGTGTGCAAGCTCGTTGGGACCCGACACGCCGAGTCCATTCGGGCCGGGCTCGGGCCAATTTTTTTTTTTTACAGATCGGGCTCGGGCTCGTTTAGCTTCTCTCCTTTAATTGTGCCCATATACGTGCAGAGCACACATGGCGACTGTATGAAATACTGATTATATTATAAATATTACACATCGCCTACGCAATGCATATTCGCACGCATTAGCATACAGGTGACAGCTGACCATGCAGAGCATCAGGGAGAATTTAGAGCGTGGTTATAAAAAGTTCCTAATGCTTCGGGAAAAGCTGCATTTTGGATCATCCATGCATTTGACGATGATCCTGACTCGCCGTCTCCTCATTGGATGCGCCTTTAGCGTTTTTCAGAAGCCTCCTGCTCAAAACCCAAACTGCTTTTTTATTTTTTTATAAAAGCATGTTTTGTTGATATTTTGAGTGCACAAATAAAAGTAGACCCTTTTACAGTTCCGAACAATGTAGCTTATTACTCTTACCTTTATGAGCAAAAATGACACGTATTTTGAAATGTTTCCAATGCAAGTGATCGCTCTGGCGCGTCCATGTCCTGTAAAGCACGCTTCAGCTTCTACTCGCCGCACAAACGACTGGATATGCGTCAGTGCACATTTATCTAGGTCAAGCGTTTAAACTAACATTAAGGAGCTGCTTTATAACTATAGATTTAATTTTAGACAAGTCGTGACGATTAGAGAAGGCTAAATTTATCAAACATAGGCTATGATCAACTCTGTCTGCCGCTGGCCGCTTGGTCGTCACTTTAAAAAACAAAAACTTACATTTAACGAATAAAAAAACACTCCAAACTTTTTCTAAATTAACTTAAAATAAAGAAACGGAATACAATCACTTTGCCATTTCATACAAAACTGAAGTATTTTAATAACTGAAACAGTAGTACGCTATAAGCTGTTTTGGGAGAAGGGGGAATAAAAGACGGGCTCGGGTCGGTAATTCTGATAAGCTTTCGGACACCGACCGACTGGGCTAGAGCCTGAGCATCTCGGGCCAGGGGCCTAAATTTTAGGCCCGTGCAGGGCTCTACTTCAAATTGCACACGTAAACTTTGTAAAAACTCCCATTTTTCACTTTTATATATGTAAACCTACCAACATCCGTCGACATGACTTATTGTGAGAGGAAAAAAAAACATTTTAGTTAAACGCAGTCATTTCACAATAGCTTATCATCAACATTTACAAAATGTCGTTTTGTGCAAATAATGGAAACCACTGGCAGGTATAGCCCTACTATGCAAATGAAGCAGCGAGATGTAAGCAACAGACAACGATTGTCATTATATTGTTTAACAGCACCTGTCAGAAATATCAGGTGTCGTTGTTTGATGAACCTCGCTTGCAGATCCACTAGACAATCGAGGTCAGGTGCTGGACGTGATGGAGTGTCACAGTCATGGTACGACAGGATCTCAACGATATGTCTCTTCTCATATTCATTGAGGATCTCGAACAGCTTCAAAGCATCAGGTTTGAGCCTGGAAGCAACACAGAAACAAACAGTTCTTACAGTGCAATCAATCATGAAGAACACTATTCCACCCAGATTCCACTCTCTCTGTCACCACTTGGTAAAAAATGTGCTTGCGCTTCCAAAGTTTGAAGGGTTTGGTGTCAAACCTGCTGTGCTCTCGGAGTTTCTTGTGTGATTTGAAGTGCACCCTCCACCTCCAGGGGCTCTGAGGAGAGTTGAGCTGCTCAATGTACTCAAGGATATCTTGAAGTTTCTCTAAAAACAGAAAAAAACGCTTTGATGAAACGTGTTAAGTTAGGGCTGGACGATATGACCTAAAATCAAAAGCTCCATTAATTGAACATTTTACCATGACAACGGTTAATGAACGATTACATTACATTTAGTCATTTAGCAGATGCTTTTATTCAAAGCGACTTACAAATGAGGACAATGAAAGCAATCAAAATCAACAAAAGAGCAATGATACGCAAGTGCTATAACCAGCTTAATGCAGTTTTTTTAATTATTATTAAAATAATTTATTTTATTTTATTTAAAATTGTATTATTTTATTAAAATGTTAGTATTTATTCCGATTATTTTTATTTATTATTTTATGTTTTTGTTTTTTGTTCATTGACAAGGTGGGATATTGTTTCTTTCTAATGAAAGAGTGCATGCCTTTGTGATTTTAAAATATTTTAAGGAAACACAAACTATTTATTGAATATTTCGAACAATTGAAATAAAGCACACATTGCTTAAAATGAAAACGTGAAAAATAGAAAATAACTTATCTTTTGTAAATTATGTTAAATAATGCAATGTGAAGAGCAGAAAATAATAACTTGTCTGTCTAGTGCTAATACTTATTACTGATAAGCTAATGTAGTTTTATTTGTATTTGTTATCTATTTTAATTTTAGTTAAAGTTGGAATAATGTAACAGCACTGTTTTTTGACACAGGAACTTGAACATAAAATAATCATTCATACAGTTCGAAAAGGTTGAAGCAAATTAAAAACTAGCAGAGCCACCTGCTGTTAAAAACTAGCCTAGAGCACCACCTGCTGTTAAAAACTAACCTAGAGCACCACCTGCTGTTAAAAACTAACCTAGAGCACCACCTTGTTAAAATCTAACCCACCTGCTGTTAAAAACTAACCTAGAGCACCACCTGCTGTTAAAATCTAGCTAGCCCACCTGCTGTTAAAAACTAACCTAGAGCACCACCTGCTGTTAAAATCTACTAACCCACAAAACCAACCTAGAGCACCACCTGCTGTTAAAAACTAACAGAGTTAAAAACACCAGAGCCCACATGCTGTTAAAAACTAACCTAGAGCACCACCTGCTGTTAAAAACTCTAACCCACCTGCTGTTAAAAACTAGAGATGTTAAAAACACCACCCACCTGCTGTTAAAAACTAGCCTAGAGCCCACCTGCTGTTAAAAACTAACCTAGAGTTAAAAACACCAGAGCCCACCTGCTGTTAAAAACTAACCTAGAGCACCACCTGCTGTTAAAAACTAACCTAGAGTTAAAAACACCACCCACCTGCTGTTAAAAACTAGCTAACCCACCTGCTGTTAAAAACTAACCTAGAGCACCACCTGCTGTTAAAAACTAACCTAGAGCACCACCTGCTGTTAAAATCTAACCTAGAGCACCACCTGCTGTTAAAAACTAACCTAGAGCACCACCTGCTGTTAAAAACTAACCTAGATGTTAAAAACTAACCTAGAGCACCACCTGCTGTTAAAAACTAACCTAGATGTTAAAAACTAACCAGAGCCACCTGCTGTTAAAAACTAGCCCACCTGCTGTTAAAAACTAACCTAGAGCACCACCTGCTGTTAAAAACTAACCTAGAGTTAAAAACACCAGAGCACCACCTGCTGTTAAAAACTAACCTAGAGCCCACCTGCTGTTAAAAACTAACCTAGAGTTAAAAACACCAGAGCCCACCTGCTGTTAAAAACTAACCTAGATGTTAAAAACTAACTAGAGCACCACCTGCTGTTAAAAACTAACCTAGCACCACCTGCTTAAAAACTAACCTAGAGCACCACCTGCTGTTAAAAACTAACCTAGATGTTAAAAACACCAGAGCCCACCTGCTGTTAAAAACTAGCCTACCCACCTGCTGTTAAAAACTAACCTAGAGCACCACCTGCTGTTAAAAACTAACCTAGCCCACCTGCTGTTAAAATCTAGAGCACCACCTGCTGTTAAAAACTAACCTAGAGCACCACCTGCTGTTAAAAACTAGCTGCACCACCTGTTAAAAACTAACCTAGCCCACCTGCTGTTAAAAACTAACCTAGAGTTAAAATCACCAGAGCCCACCTGCTGTTAAAAACTAACCTAGAGCACCACCTGCTGTTAAAAACTAACCTAGATGTTAAAAACTAACCTAGAGCACCACCTGCTGTTAAAAACTAGCCTAGAGCACCACCTGCTGTTAAAAACTAACCTAGAGCACCACCTGCTGTTAAAAACTAACCTAGAGCACCACCTGCTGTTAAAAACTAACCTAGAGTTAAAATCACCAGAGCCACCTGCTGTTAAAAACTAGCCCACCTGCTGTTAAAAACTAACCTAGAGCACCACCTGCTGTTAAAAACTAGCCTACCCACCTGCTGTTAAAAACTAACCTAGAGCACCACCTGCTGTTAAAAACTAGCCCAGCTGTTAAAAACTAACCTAGAGCACCACCTGCTGTTAAAAACTAGCCTAGAGCACCACCTGCTGTTAAAAACTAACCTAGAGCACCACCACCTGCTGTTAAAAACTAACCTAGAGCACCACCTGCTGTTAAAAACTAACCTAGAGCACCACCTGCTGTTAAAAACTAGCCTAGAGCACCACCTGCTGTTAAAAACTAACCTAGAGCACCACCTGCTGTTAAAAACTAACCTAGATGTTAAAATCTAGCCTAGAGCACCACCTGCTGTTAAAAACTAACCTAGAGCACCACCTCTGTTAAAAACAGAGAGAATCGCGATGCATTAGATGTTAAAAACCAACAATCTGTTAAAAACACGAATCGATCCACGGAGCACCACCTTTAAAAACTCGTCCCAGCCTCAGTGAAAACCTGTTTAAATAACCTAGGACTAGCCTAGCACCACCTGCTGTTAAAAACTAACCTAGATTGTTAAAAACTCACGGTAAAAACTGATAACCTTAGATAAAAATATCACGGTATTGCCATTACAGGTCTAAAATATGTTAGACCTGGTTTAAAATGTCTGGGTAGAAAACAACAACTTTTTTTCCCACTGAACACAATATATTTTATTTTTAAGAAACATACAGAAAATTTTGGAACAGTAAACATGTCAAGCTAAATAATTAAAATAAATAATTGAATTATTTTTAATTAAATTAAGTGCAGTCACTTAAGTGAGCCTAAACCTGCAGCTCAACAATAACCAGAAAATAAATTATTTTCTGTAAAAAAAAAAATCAAAACAATCTCTGTAAAAATAAAAAATGATTCAAAAGCAGTCATTAAACCTGCAGCTCAATAAGGTTTTTGGAGACATGCTCACTTTCAAGTTATGATGCAGGAATGTTCACCTTTCCCGGATTAAGTTTGGAGCGGTGAGGTACGAGGATGTTACACACACACACACACACTAACAGTGGCAAAGTTTGTTTTTTTAAATGTCGTGATTTTGAACAGATGTAAACAATGGCAGGAGGCTTAAATGTATAGACGTGATACCAGCTAAATTTAATTATTGCACTAAATCGCAGAAACGTAGCACTTTAGTCTGCTTTTCCTCACTCTGTGAAGTAACGTGAGGGAGGAAACTAGTTGACGTTAGCAAGTTAATTAGCCATGTTATCTGCCTCGGTAGCAAGCCAAATAGTATTTACTTCAACACTGAAACAAACGGCGGGTGGGTGAGTCTCTGTCTTGATCTTGATCGGGGGTGAAAGAGGGAGAAATAAAGATGACAGTTTATGTACAACCTGGAAGTATTTATTTAGCGATTGGTGCTAAAACGTCATCTGTACGGAACATCGTTGTGTACGGAACATGATTAGTCTACGTTACCGGAAAAATTTCCATACGGCAGACTTCGTGTTTTTCGACGGGGGGGGAAAAGATCCAGGGATTCATCTCCTTCGGGCATCATCATACACACAGGTGACTCTCAATGACTACGTTTACATGGACATCAATAATCCGATTTTAATACGATTAAGACAATACTCTGATTAAGAGTCTACCATGTAAACAGAGATTTTTGATTACCTTAATCCGGCTAAAGTCATAATCGAAGTAAACACAAATCGAATTAAGACGTGGAGTATTCCGATTTTAGTCGCATTATTGAAGTGCGGTACAGACATGTAAACATTTTAATCACACTATTACTGTCGTGTAGGACTTTTCGCCGCATTTTGCGACAGGACACACACACACACACACACACACACAGCAGTGATGATCAACCGTTTGACGGCAAATAAAAGAGCTTCAACACCGCCGTTGTCTGTATGCACGAAAATAATTAACTGCACTTGAAGCTTTCATAAAATGAAAAATGAAACACCCAAAACTGTATATGGCATCATCACGAAGACGAACTATATGTTTATACGTGAAATTCTTGAGGGGGCGTCAGATGGCGTCGCGTGGTGACGTAAGCCATTAATCGATCTATGTACTATAACATGTAAAACGGGAACATGAAAGGATTACTCTAAAAGCGACTCATGTAAACACCTTAATCATAATATTGTCTTATTCAGAATAAGGTAAATAATTAGATTACTGATGTCCATGTAAACGTAGTCACTGACTGCTCGCACTAACCGGAGGAGGGGTCATGTGACTTGTTCGCTCTTCGCTGCACACAACTGAGGGAGTCCTGCACTTTCCGTCTTTAACGACACGTAAAAAAACAGCGCATACCGCAGAAACGGTATAACGAAGAATTTTAGTGGTTCTGAAACGGTGACTTTTCCAAACCGCGGTATACCTTGAAAACGGTTATCGTCCCATGCCTAAAATGGACCTACCTGCTGTGATGACAGCTGGGTTCAGGATGTGCTCGTCTGACACGATGAAGCCTCCGGACTGAAAGAGCTCATTGTAGGTGTGGTTCTGAATGTCACTCAGGTTGTCTACACCAGCAAAACTCACAGACGGATGCTTCTTCAGGGAAACTAGAGAAGGTATCTATGGGTGGAGAACACAACATCTAGTGCAGGCATCCTCAAATCTGGCCCACTCCTGCAGAGTTTAGCTCTAACCCTAATCAAACACACCTGAGCATGCTAATCAGAGTCTTCAAGATCATTAGAAAAATCACAGATAGGTGAGTTTGATCAGGGTTGGAGCTAAACTCTGCAGCAGATTGGCCCTCCAGGGCAAGATTTGAGGAACCCTGATCTAGTGCTTTCCAGTTTTTGGAACCGGTTGCAAAATTTTAAAAGAAATCAACATACTTTTTAACAATATATCTCAAATCGAAGTGCAGCAGAGCTCTGGCTTACCTTGTGCACCTGTGCGGCGATGTCCATATTCTGAATGATGACCAGCAGTTTGTCTTGACTGCTGTTTTTTTCAAGGAAACCATGAGGGTTACACTCCAAATCCCCCAACTTTTTCAAATATTCCTGTTACGAATGTTGAAACAGTACAGGGTTAGCGCGTCTCCAGATCTCTAGGCAACTTAAGTGTGACAAATAATAGCCTTCTCAATTCATGTAGCACTTGTTAGTAAGTTACACCTGCACTGAAGCTACATTTCCACACTTCTTCAAGTCAGTGAAACATTTCTGCCTAATTGGCCATATTTACACCTGCTACTAACATCTGAGCTCGTGTGAAATGCACAACCTCTTAACCGTCACCGTCCCACCTGTGGGACGCTTGGCGCTCTTTTTTTCGTTGTCTTTTTTCCCTATTAAATATTTTAGTAATCATCAAATTATATATAATTCGAAAGCTTAAAACCTCAAAATTCATGCTGTGAAAACCATTTTGAAATCAGACATTGCGTTACCACGGAAATTGTACTTTAAAATATTATGGCGTCTCCTCCCCCTTAGTGGGCGGTGTCAAGTGTCATATTACACAATGTATTACGGTCTTTTAGAATCAAAACTTTTTATAATCTTGACAAAATACATATCGTCTGACTCTCAGGATTCCATATTTGGTGGTCTTTGTGTGATCGGAGTAATATTGACAGAAAAATGCATAAAAAAAAAAATCAATAGCGTTTGATGGCACCCGGTGGCTGTTTGTGGTATGACGCCCTAAATAAAATCTCGCAGGAACCTCAATTTTTTTCATATCAACTTCAAATTTGAAACATAACTTATTTAGACAATGCTTTCATTTTATGTCAATTTTAGAGTAAAACCTGTTATGTAAAATATTTATTTTATATAAAATATTAAAAAATTAGTATTGCTTATTTTCTTTACAGTAAATTTAGACTTCCATAACTTTTTTGTACTTTCATATTTTAAAATAATTCCACCTTTGCAGTAATCTGCTGATTGTCTTCTTTAAAAAGAGTCCAACCTTATGTCTGTATTCAAAAGCATTCATGAATTATAAGAGTTTAAGTTTTGATAGTGCACTTTCACGTATATGTTCAAAAATGGGGGGTGACCGTTAAGGGGTTTTAATACAGGTGTAAAGATGCTCTAAATTTCTAATAGCATAGGATTTTTTTTTTTATAAATTGTGCCATGGATATGCATTAGAAACACATTTATACCAAGTGTAAGAAAGCCTTGTTCACACTGTCAGTCAACACCCGATCTGCAATACAGTCTTACTGAGGTGGAATTGTTAACTTACAAAAAATGATAGAGATGTGATGATAATTTGATGGATGATTTAAAAAAAAATATTCGCTAATTACCTGTAGGTAGCATATTCATCCTAATGTAAAATTAACGGTCGCTCTACAACTACTGTCATAATGCTCGGGAGAGTTTCCAGATACTAAAAATGACAAATCAAATTTATGGATTATGTGTAATGTGTGTTAATTTTTGTTGCCGGTATTTTAATAGTATTTAATGATTATGAACATATTAAGCTAGAGGTGGGCGATGAGACCAAAATCTTATATATCACAATACGAGTAATTTGATATCACGATAACAATATAAATAATAGTATAGTTATTTTTGCTTTTAATAAATAAATAATAAATTTATGAAATAAAAATGCTACATACATAGTATTATATAAATGAATCACAGACACTGCATGGATTTCACTGCGTAAATTAAATTTCTTATTATTAAAGTTACAGTCAAGAGCAGTGAGAGATCATGAATGACAGACAGACCGGAGGAATAATTACACTGCTGTCACTTTAAGACCGAACATCCGGATCCAATATACTGTTACACATGTGCTTTCTTTCTTAGCTGTCTACTTTCACTTAAGACTGTGTTTAAGAGGATACTCAAACATGTGTGTATGTGTATTTAACCCTTCAAGGCCAATAAAGCAACAAAAATACTACGCATATAGCAGTCTTGTTTGCATTTAAACGGCTTAAAATCACTCATTTTTAAACCGCAATGCTTAATGTGTACAAACGATACATTTTTGTGACCACGGTGCACCGCAACTTGACGTAAGCACATAACTGCGATAGAGACCATAGTCCAAAATCTCTACCAGTTGACAAATTTCTACCGGTTAATCATGTCTACCGAGCAGAATTCATTCACTCCTTTCTGATATAGTGTACTCAACCGCCATACACTACATAGAGATTAGTGAACGAGTGAGCGATTTCGTGTTTACAATTTACGTGGCGTGGGAATGTGAAAAAGCTGTGCAAAATCCGATCTGAGAGGGCAGACTAAAACAGATTTCCAGATATGAATATAGCTCAAAACACACTTGCTAACCATGATCGGATTTCAATCGGCTATGCGCAAAAAATGGATTTCGACATAGCGTGACACGGCTTGAATTTTTTACATTTTCCACATTTGTTCATACAATTACTCTAAAGATTATTTCATATTGATGACTTTTGTTGGTGTACCAGAGAGCTTTTTGGCCATTGGATCAGAGCGCTGTCAAACACTGCGTGAATCGCTTAGCCTCTAAATTTCATAATGCTTAACACCATTGTTTCGAAGCGCTGTCAATGCTTTTGTAAAACCTTTTAAATAAATAATTTAAATTACTACTACTAATTATTATTATTATTATTATTTAATTATTACTACTTGTTTCTGAATTTGCCAGTCACTCATTACATGCAACTCGACCGCAGACGTCTCTGTTCATGGTATGTAACACTGAACCAATATTTATTGATGACTTTCGTGTGACTGATCACGGTGAAGCTAGAGTGAGTAACAATGCAGATTTGACTGCAATAATAACTGACACTTCAAATCAACAATTAAATATCAACTTTTACTAAAAGCAGTCTTCAAAAATGTCTGAAAATATATCCACATGAATAACCTAATACATGTGCTCTCACATACTTTTTCAGCAAATGGTTTATATGTATTTATCAAGCGGCAACCTCCCGCTCCCTCTCTTGAAACCAACACGGAAGTGACTAAAACTGTAATTCGTCGACTGGCCGCTAGAGGCTGGCTGCAAAAGGGAGTGAATCCCATACTCCCCATGTTAAAATGCCCAACTTTACAGCAGAAAAAAAACATGTTTACAGCCTGGTTCCAAAAATTATTTTGGTCTATATAGCTAATTTTACCCTTCATGACAACTGTGAGGGGGGTGAATTTTTTTATAACTCATCCGTTTAAATTATATCAAGCCTTAAAGTTCTGCATAATTAAGGGCGTGGCCACTTGAGTGACAGGTGGATTGCCACTGCTGTCACCACTGTCGCGCTTGGCGGGCGTGGTTTCAGCAACCAGCTCCACCCACATCCCTCCTTTTTGTCCATTTTCGATTATCCGGGAGTGACGCGCAGCCAAGATGGCTACGGCCGGCTCCGCCCACTTTAAGCTTAAAAAATGCTCTTCAGAAACCTACGGGTGACGTTACGGACACTATGTCCATTTTTTTTTACAGTCTATGGTATTTATATATAGGGCTATACAGCCATCTAGTGGTTACACCGTGGTATTGCAGATGAGAAATGGTGCATAATTTAGGAGGTTAATATTTAGTAAAATCCCTTGAAAATAACAAATACTAAAGAAAAAAGTATTATTGAACTAAAATCACAAAAATCGTTCTCATATAACTGTCTTCATTAATTTGTATGTTCATCTAAAAGTGTTTGGGCTGTATAACAACACAGCGGCCCCGCCCTGCAACATCAAGCTCCGCCCCCAGCACCCCCCCAGATAAAATATGTTCCCGCAGCTATGGATTTTGACTGACAGAGCCACTGCAGCACTACATGTACCTTAATTTCCCAGCAGACGTCACTCTCCTCCTCGTCCGTGGAATGGATGTAGAAGTAGACTATGTTCTTCTGAACTCCTTTAATGATCTCCACCAGGCTACTGATCACCTCGGGCTGCAGCTGATCGATGATACTGCTGATGGCAGAATGAGCGTGTACCATCGGGCCGTCTTCAGCTAGCACGGCGGGGTGACCCTCCACAGCTCCTGTAGTCTCAGCAACCAAACTACCATTCATCTCATGATGATCATGAGGGGCGTTTGCATCCTGAGTCTTCTGGGTCACCGAGTCCTGCTCTAATGCCCACATCTGCTGGGGTGTCTGCTGGAGATCAGGGTCAGGCAAACTTGAGTGATGCTGAGGCTGCGGGTCAGGTAGGGCACTAGAAGGGGAGCATGGTGTCAGAGACGACTCAAAGGTGTTGTTGGAAGACGAGGAACCACACGGATTAAAGCTGGAGGACGTATCGGGGACATCTGAAGGAACATCTGCAGCAGATGAGGAAGAAGTCACATCTTCGTGGTATTGACTGACGTGCTGAGGGTCAATGAACACCATCAGGCTGTCATGGAAAGAGCTGATGTAGTTACTGACGGGAAACGGAGTGTTGTAGTTTGACACGTAATTGGAAAGTGGCACAGCTGGAGTCTGGAGCGGTTCTCGTGAGCCCTGAGTGCTGGTGCAGGAAACATAATAAATATGTTTGGCCCTCAAGAGCTGCTCAACCTCACTGGAGAAACCAGAGACAAGCTCGTCGACTATGTGGTCAAAACCGCTGCCGTCTGCAGGACACTCTGTGGCCACAGCCGGAGCGACAGGCTCTTCATCCTCAACCTCTGCTGCCGTCTGCACATCCAGATCCACCGCTGTGTTGCTGCTGTCTGGCTGGTAGGGAGGGGACAGGTCCTTTATGTCAGGTGTGGCGTGTGTAGACACGGTTGGGCTCTGAACGAAGCGTGGGTCTTCAGGATAGTCCATCTGTCTCTGGGAATATCTCTCTGTTTTCAGACCTAAGCAAGCAGTTGAGAAAATCCAGATTCTTTAAAGTATTTTGTATTTTTATGAACTACAAACAACTGGCATGCAATGAAAATGACTGAGGTCTACCTTATACTAGTGCTGTCAAGTGATTAATCGCATCCAAAATAAGTTTTTGTGTACATAACTTATGTGTGTGTGTTGTGTATGTTTATTATGTATATATAAATACACACACACATGCATGCATATTAGGGCTGCACGATATATCGCATGCGATTGTCATGCGCATCTCGTTAGCAAAGCCGGTTCTGTGATTAGTAGTAAATCACCTGTTTTCAAGTGGAGCGGCCTGCGATATTGAACGTGATATTGCGTAGCTTGTCAGTGAACTACGGCTCTATGTATTAAATCCCGCTCCATTTGAAAGCAGGTGATGGAGATTTACTACTAATCACAGAACCGGCTTTGCTGACGAGATGCGCATGACAATCGCATGCGATATATCGTGCAGCCCTAATATACATGCATGTGTGTGTGTGTATTTATATTAGTGCTGTCAAACGATTAATCGCATCCAAAATAAAAGTTTGTTTACATAATACATGTATGTGTACTGTGTATATTTATTATGTATATATAAATACACACACATACAGTATATATATTTAAAATATTTACATGTATATACTTATATTATATATAAATATATTTAATATATAAACAACATTTTTCTTAAATATACATGCATGCGTTTGTATTTATATAAACATAATAAATATACACAGTAAACACATTATGTAAACAAAAGCTTTTATTTTGGATGCAATTAATTGTTTGACAGCACTAGTTCATATATTATATTTATATATAATATAAATTATATGAATATAAATATATACATGTAAATATCGTCAAAATATATACTGTATGCGTGCGTATTTATATATGCGTAATAAATATACACAGTACACACACATATTATGTAAACAAAAACTTATTTTGGATGCAATTAACCGCGATTAATCGTTTGACAGCATTACTTTTTTATAAATTTTTATTTTTTAACACGAGGACAATCTTGGTGTAGTGTTCATTCTCGGGAAACACTGTTATGTGTGTTCCCATATTGCATTACATATATAAACAGATATATAATAGACTACTGAACCCACTCAAATTAATACAACTCTGATTTCCAGAGATCACACATTAGGACTCCCTCCAGTTCTCCCTCAAATACATTAATGCAGCTTCCAAACTGAAAAATGCTGAGTATCTCTTAGTCTTTTAGTATTTTATTATGGCAGAACTTGTATAGACATTAGATTAGTGAATGCAGATCATATGCACTAATAACTAAGAGTTTTCCCTCAATAAACTCTTCATTTGCTGCTTATTGATAGTAAGGTAGTTGTTTTAGTAGTTATGTTTAGGTATTGGGTTGGGTTAAGGGATCTAGAATATGACCATGCAGAATAAGGCATTAATATGTGCATTATAATCAGTCAGTATGCTAGTAATATGCATGCTAATAAGATAAAAAAGAGGGGGAAAAAAAAAAATTGAGAATTTTTTTTTTTTTTTTGCAGTGTTACTTGTTGACTTGCAAGGTCATTATTAGACATTCTGCACTGTTCTTCACATCATATGAACTGAGTTTACCTGTGATGGGAATCAGCACCCATGGAATGGTCTTCTCCCCGAGCAGGTTAACGCCACGCTGCTGTCCTCCAGAATCTGAACAAGGGCTAAATGCTTCTAAACTACTCAAACTACCAGCGGTCTCCTCCTGAAATGGCAAAAACATCGTCAAAACCACCACCAAGAGTTTAGGACTCTAAATCAAATGACTGAATAAATACATTCAAATAAACAATACTTTTGGCTAGATGCAAAACTGGCAACTGTCATTCAAGTAAAGAGCATAAATCATATGCAGTAGTATTCTAGTACTCTATCTGCTCTGTTTTGTTCTTTAAAAAGGCTACATTAAATTCAATTGCAGGTGAGGAAACAGAACTCGCTGCTCTACATTCACCGCACAACACTGGCTATGAAAGGAACAGCACACTACTACACAGAATATATACTGTGGCGAGTACAGTATGTGGATTTTCATTATGCACGGACTACCTGATGATCTACTACATTTGCCAAAATGTGCAGTATAACACTAGAGCACACTGTATAAGACACAATGCAGTGTGCTTGAATCAGAAGCTCTAGTTCGAGTCATTATTTGAGTAAAGACAAAAATAAAAGGGGGATTAAATAAAATAACCTTTGAGCTGCCTTAAAGTAAAAAAAACAAAAAAACAATGCACTCTTATACTTCATGTTTGTACATTAATATTATATTTAGGGCTGCGCAATTAATCGAAATTCAGTTTCGATTTCGGCCTCCAACGATTATGAAAATACAATAATCGAGATAAAACGATTATGGCGCCCCATTCCGCCCCCTTTCCAGCAGTGCGCTTTCACTCCTCCATAAAAGCCCATTTTCACATGTAAATCAGTAAAATCATGTAACGTGACTTTTGCAAAATTGGACGTGCTTGAGTTATTAAAGTTGATTCGATTTATTAATGTTTTTAAAAAGCGCGAAAGAGAGCTTGCGCTGTTCCTCAGGAGGATATCTATGTATGCGCTCAGAGACGGAGCAGAGCACAGACATGTAAAGTCTTGTTTTCTCATTAGATTAAAGCTCAGTTGTCGTTGCTAGGAAACATTGTTTTTGCATCCTCTGTTTTACCTGGTAAACGCGTTCGCAAGTCGCGTTTGTTCTCGTGCTTATCGCGGGAGTTCCCAGTTTCGGTTTGCTAAGTAGAAAGGCGTGGTCTAAGCCAGAGAAAGTACTTATTTACCTGACTCAGTGACACTTGTTAGGAGAAGCATTCGAACAACAGAAGAGAACAGCAGTTTGTAAGTGTTTTGTCTTGTTTTCTCATTAGATTAAAGCTCAGTTGTCGTTGCTAGGAAACATTGTTTTTGCATCCTCTGTTTTACCTGGTAAACGCGTTCGCAAGTCGCGTTTGTTCTCGTGCTTATCGCGGGAGTTCCCAGTTTCGGTTTGCTAAGTAGAAAGGCGTGGTCAGCTGACTTCAGGGACTAGTAATTAGGCAAGTATAAAACTGGTTTGTACACCGCGGCAGCGGTCGCGGCAGCTCTCGTGTGAAGCCCTCCTCGTGTGAAGACCGACGAGTGTAAAGACGATCGACTCTACCTTGCACGACTCCACCGAGCAAGGACACCGACAAGGCACTTGAGTATTGCTTTCTCCCCTTTCTTTACTTTTTGTCTAACTTGTACTCATCTTACTGTTTAGTCAATTGTATTCACTATGTGCTTAAAAATCTGTACTATTACTACTAACACTCGGAGAGCACGCACTGTACGTTGGAGGCAGGCCAATCCTAATAATCTACGAACGGTCCCTCTGTCCTCTACTACTTTACTCTCGGTTCCAATTGGTCTTTGGAACTGCCAGTCTGCTGTAAACAAAGCAGATTTTATTCCTTCTATTGCTACCCATTCCGGTCTCAACCTCATGGCCCTAACTGAGACTTGGATCAAACCTGAGGACACTGCCACTCCTGCAGCTCTCTCCACTAATTTCACTTTTTCCCACACCCCTCGCACGATTGGGAGGGGTGGAGGCACTGGTCTCCTTATTTCAAATGAATGGAAATTTGATCTTCTACCATCTCCTACAGGCAACAGTTCATTTGAATCTCATGCAATTACTATTACCCACCCTGCTAAAATCCACGTTGTAGTTGTGTATCGTCCCCCAGGTCAACTGGGTGACTTCCTGGAGGAGTTGGATGTGTTACTGTCAAACTTTCCAGAAGATGGTACTCCTCTGGTACTGCTCGGTGACTTCAACATCCACCTAGAAAAACCCCAGGCTACTGACTTCAACACTCTTCTCACTTCATTTGACCTCAAACGAGTGTCTACTACGGCTACTCACAAATCAGGTAACCGACTGGACCTCATCTACACACGCTACTGCTCCACTAACAACACATTAGTAACTCCACTGCACACCTCAGACCACTTCCTCATCACTTCTAACCTCACACTATCTCCTGACATAGCACACGCTCCTTCGCAGGTCACCTTTCGACGTAACCTACGCTCGCTCTCTCCCTCTCGCCTATCCTCAATGGTTTCATCCGCACTACCTTCACCCTCTCAGTTTTCAGCACTCGACACAAACAGTGCTACTGACACTCTTTGCTTCACTCTAACATCTTGCTTAGACAACTTTTGCCCCCTTTCATCCAGACCAGCACGCGCTACCCCCTCTGCCCCCTGGTTGTCCGATGTTCTCCGTGAACATCGTGCTAAACTAAGGGCTGCAGAGAGGAAATGGCACAAATCCAAAAACTCTACCGATCTTAGTGTGTATCAGTCACACCTCTCTTCCTTCTCTGCAAATGTCTCCACTGCTAAAATAACATACTACCACAACAAAATTAACAACTGTTCCGACTCTCGCGCACTCTTCAAAACGTTCTCTTCTCTTCTCTGTCCTCCTCCCCCTCCTCCTTCATCAACTCTTACAGCTGATGACTTTGCAACTTTCTTCACAAATAAAACAAAAACCATCAGTGACCAATTCCTCACACCACAAACTAATAATAACTTCATAACGACAAATACACAATCTCTCACCTCCTTTTCTCCTCTCTCGGAGACGGAGGTTTCCAAACTCATCCTTTCCAATCATCCCACTACTTGTCCGCTAGATCCTATCCCCACTCACCTCCTTCAAGCCATTTCTTCTTCAGTCATACCTGCGCTTACTCACATTATCAACACCTCGCTTCACACTGGGACATTTCCCACAGCATTTAAGCAGGCTCGGGTAAGCCCACTGCTTAAAAAACCTGCTCTAAATCCAGCACTTTTAGAAAACTACAGACCGGTATCCCTTCTTCCATTCATTGCAAAGTCACTTGAGCGAGTTGTGTTCAACCAACTCTCTCTGTTTCTTGCACAGAACAACATTCTGGACAACAACCAATCTGGCTTCAGAAGTGGCCACTCAACTGAGACTGCCCTACTCTCAGTTACAGAGGCCCTGAGACTGGCAAGGGCAGCTTCCAAATCCTCTGTACTCATCTTGCTGGATCTGTCTGCTGCCTTTGACACAGTTAACCACCAGATCCTCATGTCCATCCTCAGAAAGATGGGCATCTCAGGAACCGCCCTCCTGTGGTTCGAGTCTTACCTCTCAGATAGGTCCTTCAGGGTGTCTTGGAGGGGTGAGGTTTCAAAGTCACAACTTCTTGCTACAGGAGTTCCTCAAGGCTCAGTGCTTGGACCACTTCTCTTCTCCATCTACATGTCGTCATTAGGATCGGTTATTCAGAAGCATGGCTTTTCCTACCACTGCTATGCTGATGACACTCAACTCTACTTCTCATTCCAACCAGATGATCCGACGGTAGCTGATCGCATTGCAGCCTGTCTGAGTGACATTTCTAGCTGGATGATGGACCATCACCTTCAGCTCAATCTTGCTAAGACAGAACTGCTCGTGTTCTCCGCCAACCCATCACTTCACCACAACTTCTCTATACAGCTGGGTTCGTCAACCATAACTCCTTCCAGGACTGCCAGGAACCTTGGAGTTGTGATCGATGATCAGTTAAGCTTCACAGACCATATTGCTACAACGGCCCGGTCCTGCAGATTTGCCTTATACAACATTAGGAAGATTAGGCCCTTCCTGTCAGAGCAAGCTGCACAACTCCTTGTCCAAGCTCTTGTTCTCTCCAGACTGGACTATTGTAATGCTCTCTTGGCGGGCCTTCCCGCATGTACTATCAAGCCTCTGCAACTGATCCAGAATGCAGCAGCCAGAGTGGTCTAGTGGCCGAAAAAAGCTCACGTTACCCCTCTCTTCATCAGGTTACACTGGCTACCAATAGCCGCTCGCATCAAATTCAAGGTACTGACGTTTGCCTACAAGACCACAACTGGCACTGCACCAATATACCTAAACTCGCTAGTTCAAACTTATGCGCCCTCCAGAAGCTTGCGTTCTGCAAGTGAACGACGTCTTGTGGTGCCATCCCAAAGAGGTACCAAATCACTCTCACGGACCTTTTCCTGGACTGTGCCCAGCTGGTGGAATGACCTCCCGATCTCAATTCGAACAACTGAGTCTTTAGCCATTTTCAAAAAACATCTAAAGACACATCTTTTTCGCCAGCACCTGACTAACTAATACTAACACTTACCTATTCTATTTAAAAAAAAAAAAAAAAACATTCCTAGCTACGTGTACTGTACTAGACTAACTGAGACTTGTCATGGCACTTGTATACTGTTGCTCTCTCGATGGTCTGATTGCTTCTATTGTTCTCCTCATTTGTACGTCGCTTTGGATAAAAGCGTCTGCTAAATGATTAAATGTAAATGTAAATGTAAGTCATCTTTAGCTGAACGTATGCGCCTAAACGGTCAAATACACACAAAAATGTGGCGCTTAGTGATTATTCACGTAAACCCTCGTCGGTTATGTAATAAATGAATGTAAACAGATGATACTGAAAATACGCGTGTAACAGTAAATTGGATCCGTGCGGCTCTTAAAGTGACAGCGCGCTATATTCCTGCTGCCGACTGTGTGCTTAATATTAATCAAACAACAAAAGACAAAGACAAAATCACTCTCTGCTAAGGTCTTTTGTAGCTTTAATAAGAGACAAAGGAAGTTTAATTCTTACAGTGAAGACTACGCTGTTTTATTTTACATTTGATTATTCAATTTCTATAGTAGGCTGTTAACTGAATACTTTAGATTCGCATTAAAAACAATTTTGGTTATACGGCCCGCTATTAATCGTGTTACATAATCGTGATTACAATATTGACCAAAATAATCGTGATTATGAATTTTGTCATAATCGAGCAGCCCTAATTATATTGGCACAATATATGCCATTCCAAACATAGCCAGAGCGTGTGATTCAAGATAAGGTCATCTTTATATGAACTGTATATCACAAGTGTGTTACAGAGAATTTTTATGAAGATATCTAAATGTCATAAAGTTATGACAAAAGCATTTTTCCACAATGTAACTCTGTCCCATCACCTGCATGAGATTCTCTTTCTGCCACAAACGCTCACCCACCTTTCCTCTCTTCACCTGCGTCTTCTCTACGTAGCCTGTTGCACGCTTTTTCTGTGAAAATCAAGCACTTCAGCTAACAGCTTTTTTTTCCTGACACTTTGGGAAAGCAATGTGGTCAACATTAGACTTGCAGAATGGCATCTACCTTTCTTGAAAACCTCTCACCCCAAACTTAAATTTCTACACGAACCTCTCCTTAAAAGTATTCATGTCACGAACCTGTTGCATCAACATTATCAAACTATTTACAGCCAAAGTACATAAATTATATTCTCATTTACTCGCCCTCAAGTCATTCCAAACCTGAATGATTTCCCCCCCCCAGAGGAACAAAAGGCTGAATTTTTAAAGAATATTCTGGGCACTGTTTTAAATATAATGAACGGTTTTAAAACTTTTCTGTTCATCACTCAAAATATATCCAAAAAAACGTATATATAATGCATAAGCTGGACTATTCTGAAATAAGCCGATCTTAATTTCTCTCTAAGATATAAGATAATAAGTCTCTTAAGATATTGTCTCAGGTTTGGGATGACAACAGAATGTACATGTTCAAGTAATATTAGGGCTGCCCCCGACTAAATATGTTTCTAGTGGACTAATGATCATTAAAGAGGTCATGAACTGAGAAAAAATTCCTGTGATCTTTTGACATAAGAGGTCATTGTGCTATAAAACATACTGTAAGTTTCAGAAATCAAAACTTTACATCGCTGCCTGTTTAGCTCCGCCCCCGATTCTACATCACTGCCTGTTTAGCTCCGCCCACCGATTCTACATCGCTGCCTGTTTAGCTCCGCCCCCCGATTCTACATCACTGCCTGTTTAGCCCCGCCCACCGATTCTACAGCGCTGCCTGTTTAACCCCACCCACCGATTCTACAGCGCTGCCTGTTTAACCCCACCCACCGATTCTACAGCGCTGCCTGTTTAGCTCCGCCCCTGATTCTACATCGCTGCCTGTTTAGCTCCGCCCACCGATTCTTTTTTTTTTTTTTTTTTTTTTTTTTTTTAATTAAATTTATTATTTATTTATTTATTTATTTTTTATATTAATTAATTAATTTAATTTTATATACCCTTTTACTTAACCACACTGTGACAGACAAGACCAGGGGACAGAGAAAACAAGAGAGAGAAAGAAGAAAGAAGAAAAAAAAAAAAAAAAAAAAAAGGGTGTGGGGAAAGTCAACAAAGAAGGGGAAGAGAGAGAGAGAAAAAAAGGAGAATGGGGGATAGAGAGAGAGAGGGAGAAAAAGCAAAAAAAAAAAAAAACAGACAATTTGCTTCAATACCTGCTGACAAAAAGAGAAAACAACCGAAGACACAACATCAAAGAGACTGCAGCAACAACCAACATTGTATAAATCACAATAAATTCTAAATGTTAAATGTTATTGAGCAGCACACATAACTAATATTACAAAATAAGTTTTGAAGCAACAGCAGATCAAGACAATGTTGTCTGTGAGCACCTGTTTTTACACCAATGTGAATGCTTGAGTGTACACCTGTGTGTGTGAGCGCGCTTGTGTTCATAAGGTTCTCCATGTAAATGTTTAATAGTGTGTGTGGGGAACAACAGCCCCATCCCGCAAGGCATGAAGCAGGCACGGAAAAGACCCGGGCCCCAAACATCCGGAGGCCCCCCAGGGCACGGGACCCCCAGGAGAACCACCGCAGGGACAACCGCGGCCTCCACCCAAAAAAAAGGGCAGAGGAGAGCCCGAAGGCGGGACCTCCGACAGCCACAGTGTAGGCGCCCCAGGGTGCCGTGGCGGCAAGCCCGCAGGCTCCACCGGCAGCCGACCACACCAGGGCGGACCGGGCCCTGGGCTCGGAGACCCAAAGGCCCCCCACCCCACAATCGGGGCCCAGCAAGGCCAGTAAGGCCAGGCCCCGCCAATCGACCGCCGAGAGTGGGCCGGCGCTCGCCCGAGCATCCTGCCCCGGCGCGAGAAATCACCAACGCACCGGCGGCATCCTCCACCGGCAGGGCATGGTGGTGGGGTGGGGGTCGACTAAGATGATGAGTGAAGCGGAGTCTAAGGCCCGACCTGACACATAGACGTAGACGACAAGCACACATATACACAAGCATATGTTCCCACCCTCATGCACGCAAACAAATATTCACACCTTCGCCCCACATGTAGACACACAAAAATGAACACGGTACCCACACTCACACTCCCCATATGCACTCTATACTCCTAGGTCCAGGCACCCCCACCCCAGAGGGGTAGCCAGCGCCCGATCCCGGAGCTAAACCCCCTTCGCTCCGGCGTGGGGACAGGAAGACCACCCCGGTCCCCGCAGCAGCAGAGAAAATCAACAGCCCAGACCCCGACCGGGCGGCCAGCTCATCCTCACATCCCCCGGCCCCAGACAGAGAACAGAGAACAGGGGTGTGAGAAAAAAAAAAAAAAAAAAGGAGACCCCATGCTTCACCCCACCCGCTCAAATGTAGTGTTGGTGTGTGTTGTTCTAAGGTGCTTTAAAACAGGGGTGCTTTAAAACAGGGGAGGGGCACCCTCCACAAGCTTGTGTCAGCTCGTCCCCTCCCTAGAGCCCTCAATGTCTATGTGCAACTTAAAATTGAGAAGTGGGCACTGGCACCAGAGGGAAGGCTGAATGAACAGACCGCCCTCCGGATGCCATTCAGTGTGCCCACCCCCAGGCCCTATATGTATGTGTCATGTGACAGTAAGTAATGAGAATGTCTAAGCTGTAATGTGTAATCGAGATGCAGGCGGCCACGAGGAGACAGAGGAGTACCACCTCCCCCGCATCCCAGCGACTCACCCGCACCTCAAAACCCTACCTATGTGTTGGTGTGATGGAGCGGGAGAAGTGAAGCCTTAGGGATGGGGAGGAAAACATCAGAGGGGGCAAAATACCCCCCCCTCTGGAGCCAGCTCCCCCGCTGACCCCCATAGGCACCCCTGTTACCCCAAATCTGCAGGGCGGGGGACCCGGACCCAGGCCCATCCAGACCAGGGCTCATGGCAGCCCGGGGCGGCCCACCAGACCCCACCGACCCACCGATTCTACATCGCTGCCTGTTTAGCCCCGCCCACCGATTCTACAGCGCTGCCTGTTTAACCCCACCCACCGATTCTACATCGCTGCCTGTTTAACCCCACCCACCGATTCTACAGCGCTGCCTGTTTAGCCCCGACCACCGATTCTATTCATAGCTTTCAGTCACGTGACCGGCTCGAAGACCTTGAGGGCAAAACATCCATAGAACTGCAGCACAAGCGTGTCAATTTTCCATCTGTTTCACAGCCGCAAATATTTAGATCACCTCTCAAAAGAATTAAACAAAGTATGTGAATAAAATGCAAGTTTTGAGCATTTTCAATCCATATTAAGCACCCGCTGCAATATTTCAATCATTAAACAGTGCGACAAAACGTTGTAAAAACACTTAAAAGAGCTTAAACAGTAATATTAAAATATCAAATTCAGTAATCTCTATAGTTAATGATGCATAGTTTACACGTTTTACTACATTACTACTTAATGCAATCTGTGTAAAAATAGCTGGCGGTCAGTGGAGCAAAGCTTCGTTTTGCCTGCCAGGTGGGCGTTCCTATAAGGGTGTGACGTCACGTGAAATCTATCAATAGCACTGTCTGTTTAGCCCCGCCCACCTATTCTACAGCGCTGCCTGTTTAGCCCCGCCCACAGATTCTACAGCGCTGCCTGTTTAGCCCCGCCCACCCACTCTACAGCGCTGCCTGTTTAGCCCCGCCCACCCACTCTACAGCGCTGCCTGTTTAGCCCCGCCCACCAATTCTACAGTGCTGCCTGTTTAGCCCCGCCCACAGATTCTACAGCGCTGCCTGTTTAGCCCCACCCACCGATTCTACATCACTGCCTGTTTAGCCCCGCCCACAGATTCTACAGCGCTGCCTGTTTAGCCCCACCCACCAATTCTACATAACTCAATACACGTTTGTTAATATAACAAAACATGTTTACAAACGTTACAAGCTTTCCTGTAGCTCAAATGGTAGAGCATGGCGCTAGCAACGCCAAGATCATGGGTTCGATTCCCGGGAAAGCAAGAGCTGATAAAATGTAAAAAACTGTAACTTGAATGCAATGTAAGTCACTTTGGATAAAAGCGTCCGCTAAATGCATAAATGTAAATGTACAAACAAGGCACAATTCGACGCAGGATTATCAGAAAGATTGAAACTAAAAGATGATGCCGTGTGACTGTATTGGATCTGACAGTAATGTCTCAACACACAAGTGTAAGTAACTGTTTTCACTACATGATCACTATTGCTTTGTCCATTACAGATGGTTTGATATGTATTGAGTTATTTATGTGTTTTAATCCTAAATCACAGCAGCGTCCATCTGTGAAGGCTGTGAAACATACACAACTATTAGCCAATCACAGCACTGGTGGGCGTTTACTACAGTCTACAATCCTCCATGCCTAACACACAAAGCGTTCTGATGAGGGGGGTTAAAAACAGGACCGAAAATAGCCTATTACTTCTAAATTATGTTTTTTGCTGTAAAAATCTTGGTAACATTATAAGTGGACCTCAGAGAACAGTACAAAAAAAAAAACAAAGGAAGTTCATGACCTCTTTAAGTCAAAGTTATGACAATGGCTTTTTTAATTAGTGCCTTTCATATGTTCAATCTCGCCTTATCACCAGAATAAAATGCTCTCTCACACCCACCTTTCCTCTCTTCACCTGCATCTTCTCTACGTAGTCTGTTGCATGCTCTTTCTGTGAAAATCAAGCACTTTAACTACAGCTTTTCTCAAAACAAATGGAAACTAGCCCAAAACTGACACTTTGTGAATGCCATTTGGTCAAAATTAGACCATCAGAATGGCATCTACCCTTCTTGAAAACCTTTCTCCCCAAACTCTACCCTTAATTTCTACACTAACCTCTCCTTCAATGTATTCATGTCTCAAACCTGTTGCATCAAGATAACGAAACTACTGAAAGCCAAATTAAATCAATTCTGTTCACATTCACACCCTCAAGTCTTTCCAAACCTGTATGATTTTTCTTCTTCAGGGAAATACAAAGGCTGAATTTTTTGAGAATATAGTGAACAAAGCCATACGAAAGAGTGCACTTCATAAATCACTGATAAATCTTCCCTGACACCAAATCTCTGGAATGGACTAACACTTGTATGAACACAAAAATAGTATTCACCAACATTAGTGCTGTCAACGGCTCCATATACAGTTTTAAAACTGTTCTGTTCATCACTCAAAATACATATTAAAAACAACTTGGCATATAACGTGTAATTTGGACTATTTTGGTCACTTTTGAAGCTTGACAGACTGTATACTTTCACACAGGTTTGGAACGACAACAGAATAATAATTAATTAATTCATTACATTTATATAGCGCTTTTCTAAGCACTCAAAGTGCTCTACATTGTGAGGGGGGGGGGGGGGGGGGGGGGGTGGTGGGGGGTCTCCTCGTCCACCACCAGTGTGCAGCATCCACCTGGATGATGCGACGGCAGCCATAGTGCGCCAGACCACTCACCACACACCAGCTTATTGGTGGAGAGGAGACAGTGATGAAGCCAATCAGTGTATGGGGATGATTAGGAGGCCATGATGGTCAGAGGCCAATGGGCAAATTTGGCCACACCTCTACTCTTTTCGAAAGACATCCTGGGATTTTTAATGACCACAGAGAGTCAGGACCTCGGTTTAACATCTCATCCGAAGGACGGTGCTTGTCGACACTATAGTGTCCCCGTCACTATACTGGGGCGTTAGGACCCACACAGACCACAGGGTGAGCACCCCTGCTGGTCTCACTAACACCTCTTCCAACAGCAACCTAGTTTTCCCAGGAGGTCTCCCATCCAGGTACTGACCAGCTCAACCCTGCTTAGCTTCAGTAGGCAACCGGTCTTGGGCTGCAGGGTGATATGGCTGCCGGGTACATGTTCAAGTATTGCTTAATATTAGGGCTGCCCCTGACTAAAGATTTTTGTTATAGTTGTTAATTTAATCCATTAGTCGACTACTCAATCACACATTTATATTAATTTAATTACCTAAATATACGCATGCATTACGTTTGCTGCAAAAGTAATGTGTCAGGAAAAATAGCAAGGAGATATTTTAATTATTTATTAATAAACTAGTGTTTTCTTTCAGTGTCAGATGAATCTCCGCAGTACAGTGGACAAGCACAGAGAGAGAAATGCATCATTTATATAAATTACATAATCAGAGAGTATTTCTTTTTAAATTTTAATTGGTTCATTTTAGGGGTGTAACGGTACACAAATATGACGGTTCGGTACACACCTCAGTTTTGACGTCACGGTATGGTTTCGGTACAGCAGGAGGAAAAAACTAAACTAATAAAATCAACACTCAAATTAAAAATGTGTATGCAAACATGTAAATTGCACATAATGCCGTTTTTAAATTAACTTCTAAATTTCTATTTGTTGTTGAAATATAATCATTTACATAGTGGCTGTCTTAACGTGTTTCATAAAAGATGTATTTAAACACATTAAATAATCAAGACACTGATGACTTGCTGCGTGACATTTTGTTTACAAGCTGTTTTATTGACGTCTTTCCACGAGTGAAACACTGATTGAGTGATTACGTGAGATGTTCATTCATGTTTATTTCACGTTAAAACTAGTAATAAAGAGGAAGGGATGATCGCGTTCACTATTAGATCACTGTTAGAACGGACGCGTTTATACAGCATCTGTCGCGCCACATTAAAGAGCACCAAAACGGTTTGTTTTTTCTGAATCTCCTGAAAAATGAATTTGAAATGATTTGTTCGGTACACATGCGTACCGAACCGAAAGACCCGCACCAAAAAGTTTAGGTACGAATACGTGTACCGTTACACCCCTAGTTCATTTAAATAATCAGTGTTGAAACTGTTGTGCTGCTTAATATTTTTTGGAACCTTTTTTTTTTCTTTGATTCTTTGAATAAAAAGTTAAAAAGAGCAGCATTTATTCAAAATAGAAATATTTTCTAACAATACCTGTATAAGTCTATCACTTTTTATCCATTTAACACATCCTTGCTGAACAAAAGTATTAATATCTTTTTTTTTAAAGAAAGAAAAAATTGACTGACCCCAAAACTTTTGAATAGTAGTATATATTGTAACAACCAGGGCTCTACATTGCGACCATTTCAGTTGCATTTACGACTGAAAACTACTGCGTGCGACTATGAAAAAATATTTAGGAGCACCAGTGCGACTGACCCGATCAGCATATTAGTGTTTGTGCTGAGGGAGCTTTAAGGGTTTCTAACGTACTTACGTGTTTTTGCAGCGTTGAGTAATGTATTACAGACATATTCTCTCATCATAACAAAAAAAGTGTAGACAGTGTAAATAAGAGACTCATTGTGCAGTGTGATTATAATGGAGTTTTGTGAGATCACGATGAACTAAGATGAGTGACAGCTTTAAATGATTATTAAGGGAGTTTGTAAATGTGATATTGATTTAATACAACCGTTCATTAAACAAGAAGTTAATATAAAGTGACTTATATTGTCTGACTACAACACTATAGCCTTATTTTGCTCTATTTCATCAACGAAAATAGTTTCAGACAAAGTACCAGCGCATCTCCATTCAAACACGGCCGTGTTTCGTTTATGAATGAACTGCGTTTTTAAATGAATCTAGTGAGTCAATGATTCAATTACCCATTCATAAAGACAGTCACGTACTTCTTTCCTGAATGAATCAGCCGTTCCAACGAATCAATTAAATGATTCAGTGATAAAATCAGTGATATACCGCCTCCTACTGGCAGTTTTAGTTTAATTTTTAAAGTATCTTTTCTGTTATTTAAATCATTTAATATTTCTACATTCAAAATTGTATATTTAAAACATTAACCTCAACATGAATTGCATTAGTTGCACTTATGCAACCTCTGAGCCTCATTAAACATCTGCAAATACACCTACAAGCCACTTGTGTGTTCTTCTGTGCCACCTCTAGTACACGTTTATTTCTTAAATATTGATTTCATTTGATTGGTATCTTATTCCACTTGTTTTTATTCTGTTGTTTTAATTAGAAATGATAAAAAGCTTATTAATATATATTTTTTGAATTTGACATAAAAGATGACACTTTTAATAAAGATACAGAAATGCCATTACAAAGGTAAAAACTAAATTCTCTGTAAATCACTTTAAGGAGTCAAACATCACCTCGTAATAGGAAGGTTAATTTTTTATCAGAATTTTTGATTATTGATTTGAAGGTGCTCCTAAATTTTTGACCGTGCTCCTAAATTTTTTAAATTAGGAGCACAAGTGCTCCTAAAAAGAAAAGTACGTGTAGAGCCCTGGTAACAACATTTCTATTTTAAATAAACACTGTTCTTTTTAACTTTTTATTCGTCGAGAAATCCTGAAAAACACATCACAGGTCCCAAAAAAACATCAGTTTCCAACATTGATAATAAATCAGAATATTATAATGATTTCTGAAGATCATGTGACTCTGAAGACTGGAGTAATGATGCTGGAAATACAGCTTTGATCACAGAAATAAATTATACTTTAAACTTTATTAAAAAACCTATTTTAAATTGTAATAATATTATCTTATTTCATAAGATATAATTTTTTTTTTTTTAAAAAGGCTTATATAAAGCCTTGATGAGTAAAAGAAACATAAAAAAATCTCACTGATCCCAAACTTTTGAATGGCAGTGAACATATTTCAGTTTCAAATGATAAGCCATATTCGAGATGGCTAAATGACAGGCAAACGTTTGTATTTTCCAGCCGTTAACTATCTGTCCATCACGGACACGGACCACTTTTTTCTGTGACTAACTAGCAACATTTTCATTGACTAAGCCTCTTCTCGTCATCTATTTAGGGGCAGCCCTACTAAAGTACAGTTTGTGTTGGTGTGAATGTTGAGTAGTTTGTGCACACTGATCTACCTCCAGACAGTCGCTCCTCTCGGTCTCATCCTCCACAAATCTCTTCCTGAGGTCGATGTCGCGGTCGGTCGGAAGGCCGAGTCTTGACCTGCTGTCAGAAATGTCCATCGTCTCGGTGTCTTCAGACGACTCTCCTCTGGTCAGGGTGTCTATCATTCGTAGGACCTCTAGCGCCCCCTGCCTCTTGTCTCTGCGCAGGTCCGTGTCCAGACTGGTCTTTCCGAAGCTGTCCAGGATCTCCATGATCTTCAGCACTCCCTGAGTCTTGTTCTTCCTCAGGTCTGTGTCCTGAAGACCGACGCTGCTCAGAATATTAGCCAGAGATGGAGTGGACTGTCTGTCATCCGCTGATGAAGAGAGGACACTAGATTAACGATGGACCAATTTCAAATATTCCTCGAATTTAAAATATAAATCCACATTTGAATGCAAAAACGTTGCATTCGTATTTTAGGTGTCCCTTATCAGTGGTGATGACGATGTAGGTGTCATTGCATTTTAATGTTTTTTTTTTAGCTTATCCAGCTGAACCCACTGGATGCGGCGCTGCTTCTTTAAAAATACTGCGGAAAAAGAGAAAATCAACGCGGAGATGATGTTTACGACGAAACTGAAACCAAGCCGTTCACACAGAACGCATATTTATCACGTTTTCAAGAGGGACGTCTATCAGCGTTGCACTCGCAACAACTTTTCTCGCACAAGAAAGCCACATGTTTAGAAAGCATGTAAAATTAATGTAAGTTCAACTTTTAAAAAACACATCTCGAGACTTTATGCCGGTTTTTCTCATCTCATGTTTTTAAATGAAAAAGTGCTCTTTGTGATTGGTTTTCGGTCCTTTGTATTAAACTATACATTCATACAAGATGCTATTTTGTTTCTAATGGTTTAAGCAACTTAATTAGATATGGTTTCTAAACATTATGCACTTTTTTTCACAGATAATCGTGTTATTTTATTGCTTTGAAGAAAAGTGCATTAGTAATATTTTGCTCGATGCGCCCTCAGGAGGGAAGCCAAAAGCTTTTTCCCCCTAACTGAAATTATGCCTTTTAATATAATATGAATATTTAAGTACAAAATTCAAAGCCATTTTGACAGCCCTAATTCAAACTCCTCCCCAAAAGCACATTTTCAGTGCAAACAAGACCCAGTGCATTGAAGAAACTAAGCTGCATCTTCATCTCCTGTCTATTGTTACAAGATCATCTTCATTAGGGCTGCATGATAACGGTTAAATGATTAATCACGGTTATTTTGCTCAAAAATATTATCACGTTTATTAATCATGGTTACTGTCATTAAATCTTTTACATTTCTTCTTCTGAAGAGAAAGTCAATTTGCATGGTTTGCAGAGATTTCGTCCTCTCATGTTCTGGAACTGACATTGATGAGCGGCGTTAAAATTTATGATTTTAACCTGACAAGGCATCTTAAAAATGCGGAGACGCTGCAAAAGACGCGAGTGCAACGGTCATTCACGTCCGTATAGCTGCGCTTACATAGAAAAACAACGGAGAAACACGTTCTGTGTAGTGTTCATTTCATTAACGAAAAATGTTTGTTTTTCCATGGCTAAAACGAGAGGACAATAAAGTCAATAAACAATAACTATGACTATATCAACATGCAATATCATTGACGATAAAAGACGAGACTAAAATGTATTTTTTTTTATAAAAACTATACCAAAATCTCTTTATTTTTGTTGAAACGTGAGCTTTCATGTTTGCGGTTGCCAGATATCAAAAGGTTAAATCCTCAAATCAGAGCTTCTCTGTTAAAAGGATACATATTCTGCCCACTGTTTTACATATATTTTTTTAGTGTGTTAATAGAGATAAATTATTGTAATTATTGAAATTAGGAATTTCAGTGTTAAATTATACATACATACATACATATATATATATATATTAGGGATGCTCCGATCGATCGGCCGGAGATCGGTATCGGCCGATCATCACATTTTATGACTCGATCGGTACTCGTACATTTGGCCGATCTCATGTACCGATCGCAATTTGATGACGTCAACACGTGACGACGTATATGATGCGTGGGGACATATGCTGCAAGTCAACGCCGGTGTGGAAATGCTATGATGTTTTGAGAAACAATGAAAAATTCGCTATATGTCGTGTATGTTTTGCATGATGATATGATGAATGGATTGTTCATTTTTAACAGCAGATTCAGTTAGAGCTGATCTGCGCATCACTGCACGCGTCTCCACGGGAGCCGGAGCTGATCGCGGCCGCTCTATGAACATTTATTTATAAAACAAAATATCTTCTTTGGCCATATTAGCCTACTCAATAGCATTAACACAGGCTTTACTCCTTTCAAACTTTATCTGGAATGTCACCGTTTCTGTCACTGCAACTTCCCGATCAGGCGAACACACACACACACACACAAATTAAATCGTCTGCCTGATGAAAAGATTTGTTTAAAAAAAATGTAGTTAATATTGCATAATTTATGATTTATTTTATCCACCCGCTAATAATCAGAATGCATTTTTTTATTGCCCGACCCATGGATTATCCGTAGCGCCCGTGGATATAACCGTGACCAAACTACTCCATTTTGTTCTTTCAGTAGTTTAAATGTTTCTATTTATTTTTTTCCTCATCAGTCTTATATTGGACAGTATTAAACCTTATGAGTTACATCAGACTTCTCCATATTGGAGTTTAAATGTTTCTATTTATTTTGTCCTCTCTCTAACATTGGATAGGCTAATCAAAACATTCTCATCTTGAGCAGAAAAGAAAGATAACAGTTTCAAAGCTTAAATTCCAACCTAGCCATCTAACAACAATTTTTTATATATATATATATATATATAAATATATAATACACACATATATACACATACATATATATATATATATATATATATATATATATATATGTTCTTAGCCTACAGATTAATAATGCTAAATGTAGATCAGAAACGTTTTGTTACATCTGGTTTGAGTCGTAGGTTACTTATAGATATATAGATAGATAAATAGATAGTAAGAAAAATAACAATATTTGCAGCATTGTTTTTTTCTGCTGTATTTTAGTGAAAGTAATCTATAATTTGACCTCTCACCGTGTTTCTGTTTTTGTTAAAATAACCGCGGCAGCTCTTGAACTTGGCGCCGGTCGCGCGTCCAAAGAGAGAGAGAGAGAGAGAGAGAGAGAGAAGAGCGCACGGAGCTGAAAGGGCTTGAATAAAGCGCGTTTAGCTTTAGATAAAAATACGAGGATATAGCTCTGAAAGATATTTACCATAAATGACCCTGAGCGCTTGTTATGTGATCTGCTCCACTGTTTTGATGAGCTGCTCACTTAAAATGGTGCTGCTGCGATGGCTCGTGGTCCGGATGGATGCAGGGGTGCGGATGCACTTATAGAAGTATTTAAGGATAAAAGACTCGAGTTGCTTTTAAAATATTCACAAGTCCTTTTCCTCGAGTCAAGTAAAGTCTGGGGTCATTTCAGGTCAAGTCAAGTCTTAAGGCTATAAAAATGCGACTCGATCTCTGCCTTGTGGTGCATCAGACACATTTTGTTTGTATTTATTTTTGTCTTATATTAAGTATCCTGATATACATAATGTTATGCATAAACACCATTTTAAAGGAATATTAAAATGTTCACTGTATAAGGAATCATTTTTGTGATTATTCATATAACATTATTATTACATATGTTATATAAAGCTTGAAGCATCAGAATCGGCATCGGTATCGGCCGATCACCATGACAAGAAATCAGTACTTGGTTTCGGCTGCAAAAATCCTGATCGGAGCATCCCTAATATATATATATATATATATATATATATATATATATATATATATATATATATATATATATATAATATATATATATATATATATATATATATATACACAAACCCGATTCCAAAAAAGTTGGGACACTGTACAAATTGTGAATAAAAAAGGAATGCAATAATTTACAAATCTCATAAACTTATATTTTATTCACAATAGAATATAGATAACATATCAAATGTTGAAAGTGAGACATTTTGAAATGTCATGCCAAATATTGGCTCATTTTGGATTTCATGAGAGCTACACATTCCAAAAAAGTTGGGACAGGTAGCAATAAGAGGCCGGAAAAGTTAAATGTACATATAAGGAACAGCTGGAGGACCAATTTGCAACTTATTAGGTCAATTGGCAACATGATTGGGTATAAAAAGAGCCTCTCAGAGTGGCAGTGTCTCTCAGAAGTCAAGATGGGAAGAGGATCACCAATTCCCCCAATGCTGCGTCGAAAAATAGTGGATCAATATCAGAAAGGAGTTTCTCAGAGAAAAATTGCAAAGAGTTTGAAGTTATCATCATCTACAGTGCATAATATCATCCAAAGATTCAGAGAATCTGGAACAATCTCGGTGCGTAAGGGTCAAGGCCGGAAAACCATACTGGATGCCCGTGATCTTCGGGCCCTTAGACGGCACTGCATCACATACAGGAATGCTACTGTAATGGAAATCACAACATGGGCTCAGGAATACTTCCAGAAAACATTGTCGGTGAACACAATCCACCGTGCCATTCGCCGTTGCCGGCTAAAACTCTATAGGTCAAAAAAGAAGCCATATCTAAACATGATCCAGAAGCGCAGGCGTTTTCTCTGGGCCAAGGCTCCAATGGACTGTGGCAAAGTGGAAAACTGTTCTGTGGTCAGACGAATCAAAATTTGAAGTTCTTTTTGGAAAACTGGGACGCCATGTCATCCGGAGTAAAGAGGACAAGGACAACCCAAGTTGTTATCAGCGCTCAGTTCAGAAGCCTGCATCTCTGATGGTATGGGGTTGCATGAGTGCGTGTGGCATGGGCAGCTTACACATCTGGAAAGGCACCATCAATGCTGAAAGGTATATCCAAGTTCTAGAACAACATATGCTCCCATCCAGACGTCGTCTCTTTCAGGGAAGACCTTGCATTTTCCAACATGACAATGCCAGACCACATACTGCATCAATTACAACATCATGGCTGCGTAGAAGGATCCGGGTACTGAAATGGCCAGCCTGCAGTCCAGATCTTTCACCCATAGAAAACATTTGGCACATCATAAAGAGGAAGATGCGACAAAGAAGACCTAAGACAGTTGAGCAACTAGAAGCCTGTATTAGACAAGAATGGGACAACATTCCTATTCCTAAACTTGAGCAACTTGTCTCCTCAGTCCCCAGACGTTTGCAGACTGTTATAAAAAGAAGAGGGGATGCCACACAGTGGTAAACATGGCCTTGTCCCAACATTTTGTGAGATGTGTTGAGGCAATGAAATTTAAAATCAACTTATTTTTCCCTTAAAATGATGCATTTTCTCAGTTTAAACATTTGATATGTCATCTATGTTGTATTCTGAATAAAATATTGTAATTTGAAACTTCCACATCATTGCATTCTGTTTTTATTCACAATTTGTACAGTGTCCCAACTTTTTTGGAATCGGGTTTGTATATTTTTTTTTACCAGTGTTCATAATGTAGACAAAGAGAGTGCATATCTAAGTCTTTGTTATTAATTTATATAACAAATAGCCTATAATAAATCAGTTCACTAGATAAAATAAAAATAAAATAAACCATTTGTCTAAGTCCACTTTCGATTGATTTGTGCTTACTGGTGAAAGTGCAATACCTGAAATGCACAAATAAATTTCTCAAATGACAACAATCATTGCAATTATAATTTTGAGCACAAATAATTATTTAACCATTTAAATTTTTATTTATTATTTAACCAGTTTTAAATTTAAATCAGTTTAACCATTAAACAGCATGACGAAAAGATTTCATTGACTTCGATGCTCAGATATTTAGGGGCGGTTTCCCAGACAGAGATTAAGCCTAGTCCCAAACTAAAATGGCCCTTTAAACCAGATTAACAGAAATCTGCTTTCTCTGTCATGGTTTTAAAGAGTCTTAGACTTAGGGTGAATCCCATTTCTCTGTCTTACCCCTTCCCCTTACCCCTTCCCCTTAGTTTTGCGCGTTCACGTGAGAGTAAGGGCTATCCCAATTCTCGTTTTGATCGAGGGGTAGGGCTAAGGGGAAGGGGTAGATACCCCTTAAAACCAAGCATTTTCGCGAGCTTACTTGAAACCAAGGGGTACCCAGAACACACTGCGCAACCGGCAACAATGTCGGCCAGATCATCCAGAGAGTCCCATTTTCGGCTTAAATAATTGATTTAAAAATTACGACAGTCTTGTTTTGTGCTCTACACAGTCCTGTACATATATATTTGCAACCATGTTCTTAATTGAAACGTTTTAAAAAATCGCTAGTTTGCTACGCTAACGTTACATCGCTGATTTGCACAACAATCGCAAAAACATCACTAATAAAACCCACGCGATCGACATACACACACTTGCAGACGGCATCTTGGAAGTTTGTGATCAACACTTGTCGCCTGGTGACGTAGCAGCCAGCTAGCGACGATGTACGATGACGTAACCGTAACCAAGTGGTGTCTCATTTCATAGGGGTATGTTTTCACCCCTAGCGCTTACCACTCGGTTTCGAGGGACAAGGGCTAGGGGTAAGACGAAGGGGTAGGGGAAGGGGAAGGGGTAAGACAGAGAAATGGGATTCACCCTTAGTCTAGTCCTGAATTTAATAGGCTGATTTCCTGGAGGAAGACTAGAGCTACTTCAGGACTAAATTGAGGCTTAAATTAATGAGTAAAAAGCACATTTGACACGGTACTGAGATTAATTTTAAAGTCTAAGACTAAATTTAAAAACGGCTGATAAAATTAACATTAGTTCTGTGTGAACGGCCCCCTTACACTTATTTCGGCAGAATATCTCAATAGAGATCACTGAACTTCAAATTACATACAATCTGGCGACCACAACCATAAAAGCTTGTTGAGGCTTGATGCAAGATAACGAGAAAGCCAAATTAAAGGATAAAAACCAACGGGCAAAAACCGCAGACGATTGCGTAATAAATCAAGAGAAACAGAAATCGTGATCGCGTTTAAAACAGGATTCATGGTGCAGCCCTGATCTTCGTTCTCCTCACCTTCTCTTAGTTTTTCGCTGGGCTGATTTCTCAGGCGTTTTGAGCTCCCCTCGTGAGCCTCGAGATCCACCTTCCTCTTCAGCGTGCAGGTATCCTCCGCCGGCTCTGGATCTCCCGCCTGTCCCTTCGAGCTCTTCTTGTTGAGCTGGATGAGCTTCAGCAGCTCCTGGACTTTGTCTGGGTCACTATGAGAGGCTGCTCTCTCCGTCTGAACCCGGAGCTCCTCCACCTTCTTCTTCACGCTCTCCAGGAGCATGGTGAACACGGCCGGCTTGTGGATGTAGGGCCGCAGGAAGCTCTCCCAGTTGGTCTTCTGCCGGGGCGCGGGAAACAGCTTCTCCCTGGCGTCAAGTTTGGGGTCGTAGTCGGTCCGAGCGCGCTGCAGGGGGTTGCCCTCGCGGAGGTTCGTGAGGTAGTCGTAAACCTGCTGCTCCACGGCGGCGCTGAGGTCAGCGGGAGGCTCGGCGCGAGCCTTGCTCAGAGCGCAGTGAAGAGCCGAGACGAACCAGTCGTGCTGGGGCATGATGGGACTGTGGTGCTCAGACGACGCCGGTCTGCAGCTCTCAGAGGGATTTGATGCTTTATCAAACAAAGAAGGTTTCATTACTACATCACAAAATTAAGACCAAACAAGATCTGATCGGTGAAACACACTCTATGCAACTATGAAAACGCAGACATTTCAAGCAAAGGCAGCTTGATTCTGTACATTGTTGTGTTCTGAATGCCACTATCGGTTGAATCTTAAAAATCAATTTTGAAAAATACAAATTAAAAACAGAAATAATACTGAAAAGCAAAATCGGAGGCACTGCAGTTTGGAAAATTTGTTCTTCATTGTTACTATTCCCTTGCATGATTTAAAGTTAGTTAATTGGTTAACACTTCATTTAAAGCCTTTATATGACCTAAAAAAAATTTTAGGTCAATTTTTTGAAAGTGAGATTTATACAATAAATAAGCTTTCCATTGATGTATGGTTTGTTATGATAGGACAATATTTGGCTGAGATACAACTATTTGAAAATCTTGAATCTGAGGGTGCAAAAAAAAAATCTAAATATTGAGAAAATCATCTTTAAAGTTGTTCAAATGAAGTTCTTAGCAATGCATATTACTAATCAAAAATTAAGTTTTGATATATTTACAGTAGGAAATTTACTACATACCTTCATGGAACATGATCTTTACTTAATATCCTAATGATTTTTGGCATAAATGAAAAATGAATAATTTTGACTCAATGTATTGTTGTTGTCTATTGCTACAAATATACCTGTGCTACTTATGACTGCTTTTGTGCTCCAGGGACACATATACAAACATAGTTTTAATGCATGAATTATGCCTTGTAATGCACCTTACAATGCATTGTATGATTTCATGAATACCAGTTATAATACATTAATACAATAAACACATAATCAGTGTTGGGGAGTAACTAGTTACATGTAATGTAGTTATGTAATTTAATTACAAAATAAATGGGTTACACTTTATTTTAATGTTACAGTGTAATTATTCAAGTACTGAGTCATTAATTATCCTGAGTATCCTGATGATGCTTTTCATACATTTATGGACCTTGACAGAGCAATTTACTATGCAGTCAATGGGACAGTCACAAGCCTCCTGGTTTTCATCCAAAATATCTTAAATTGTGTTCTGAAGACGAACAAAGCTTTTAAGGGTTCGGAACGACATGGGGGTAAGTGAAAAATGACAAAATTTTCATTTTGGGGTGGAGTATCCCTTTAAGAGTGAGACTAAGTGCTTGCAATGTTTTAGCCAAGCATTCCCGTCTGTGTTTGCATACTTGCATTAAATGCATTACTGGCTTTAAGTGGAAATGCATCAATTTAACCGCGTGCATCTCTCCAAATACTCACCTCTCTTCAACCAGTCACGCTTCTCACGGTAAATAAAAAGTGCTTGTATAGAGGACATTTTCCAACCACCTCGTCGCTCTGTAAAATCAAAATAAAGTCGATTTCATTCTGATATTTCAAAGATCAGTTTCTTTTGCACTAGCATTTCACATCATACCGCTTGAGTTGGCCATTTGACTGGCAGAAAGCAAGAAGAGGAAACCTCTGTCCCTCACCATATTCACCAAAACCTGCAGTGACGAGACGACAATCAGCTCAAGTACAAACAGCTGCAGAAATATGAATCAGGACTGATGCTCACCAGACCCTCCTCCTCCAGTTTCTGCAGCAATGCAGTCAAGCTCTTTGGGGAAGTTTTGTCTTTCTCCACCACATCAAACAGACTGCAGAACATGCCACTTTTAGACACTACAATAACAAAGCAGATCCATTATTTACATCACATCATCTTTTCTCTATAAGCACAGCCAATGCAGCATTAACATCCCTACATTAACATGCAAAACAACAATAAAGATAACAAACATCACAATATACTATACTTTCGCTGAAAATCATGACTAGTTGTGGACAGATATATTTACAGACAAACAGGAGCTCTCGTTCTCCATCTTTTATAGTTTGTGGCATGAAATGTTTATTAGATACTCGAAGACTTGTTTAAAATGCATATTTGCGGACAGAGCTGGGTCGATTACATACAAATTAATCTGTTACTGATTCCAAATTACATGAAAATTATTGTAGTTAGTAACGTAATTATTACATTACACATTTTAGGTAATATAATCAGACTACTTTTAGATTATTTTTGACCTCGCGCATTTATCACATTGATTTAAACAGGACAATCTTGTACCATATTAATATAAAAATACAGAAAATATATTCCATTTGTTGTATTTAACAACATGAAGTGCATTAAACATTACATGGTAACACTTTACAATAAGGTTCATTAGTTAACATGAAATAAGATTGAACAATACTTCTACAGCATTTATTAATCTTAGTTAATGTTAATTTCAGCATTTACTAATGCATTATTAAAATCACAAGTTGTGTTTGTTAACATTAGTTAATGCACCGTGAATTAACATGCACAACGGTATTTTCATTAACTAACATTAATAGTGTAATAAATGCATTGTTTGTTCATGTTAGTTAATACATTAACTAATGTTAACAAATGACACCTTATTGTAAAGTGTTACCCATTAAATTGTCAAGGTTTCCCAAACTGGGTTTTTGCAAGGGTTTGTGAGTTTAATGAAAAGCTAATAATTAATTCATAATGTACAATTAAAATAAATCATTTTAAAATATCAATCAAAATAAAACACTTACTAAAAAATGAAATATTTTAGTTGTTAACCTTCATGTCATGTGACCATAACTAAAGTCAGAGAACTGTTAACATGCAAAACTTAATTAAAATATTTATTGTAAAATCATCAAGTAAATATATTAGGTGAAAGAGGTTCGGCGGACAAAAAAGTTTGGGAATGAATGCCTGCATTACATGTAAACTAGAAATACAATGAATTTGTGCATTTTAATGTGTTTGAAAGACAAACGCCTTCCAAGAATAGAGTGATTATTCAAATATAAATGCATGTAATTATCAGTAGTTGATAAAATGTTGAAACACTTCTTAAATGATTTTTGTAAATCCAGTGGTTAAATCAGGGGTCATCAAACTTGATCCTGGAGGGCCGGTGTCCTGCAGAGTTTAGCTCCAACTTGCCTCAACACACCTGCCTGGAAGTTTCAAGTATACCTAGTAAGACCTTGATTAGCTGCTTCAGGTGTGTTTGATTAGGGTTGGAGCTAAACTCTGCAGGACACCGGCCCTCCAGGACCGAACTTGGTGACCCCTGGGTTAAATGCTGTGTAGACACCTGACTAATGACTGATCTCTGTGTGAACGTCCACGAAACTGAAGACTTTCTGAGTGTATATAAGCAGTAGTCTATTTTAGAAAGGAACATTTAAAAGATGAAAAAGAGGAATTTGGGAGAATCAAAAAATTTGAATAATCTTTTGCTGTTGTGTAAATAATATGTAATCAATAAAAAGTAACTGTAGTATGATCGAGTATTTTAAAATGCAATTTAATCTAATTACAATTAATTTTTGGAATCTGATTACATAATAATCCAGATTACATATAATCCCAGCTCTGCTTGCTGAATGCCGACAGTATATGAAAAAAGTATTCTACCATTTGCCTTTATTTTTTTACTTCATTAGTACAGGACCGTGTGGAGATGAGAGAGAGAAAGGGGGGCAGGATTGGGAAAGGTCCTCGTGCCAGGATTTAAAGAGGAAGTGAAGCAGTCAGTTAAGTTTACATTATTTAGTAAAGTGATTTCCACTGATTAAAAAATATAAAACAAACATGATCAATGTAATCATTTTAAAGAAAAAAGGTTGTTTTGTTATAGCTTTTGGAGCAAGGGCGCTGCCATCTTGCAGTACCACAGCGTGTGACGTCAAGGGGTTGGGTCGCTCCGATGGCCAGTATAGTAATATAAGCATTTCTTTACATTTTGAACACACGCTTGTTTTGAAATGGAGGAAGTTGACCTTGAAAGCACTGTTGAGTCCATAATAAGTGCAATTGCCTATGCATTTGAGTCGATACGGCGATGGGACCAAGCAGTAGGGGTCGGAGAACATTTACATTTAGTCATTTGGCAGACGCTTTTATCCAAAGCGACTTACAATTGAATACATAAAGCGATTCATCTTGAAGAGGCAATCAGACAGAGGAAGTGCTCGTAACACCAAGTCTCAGTCATTGTTCAAATAGGTACAAGCTAGCAAGGGAAGGAGAGAAATATAAAGGGAAAGTTTTTTTTTAGAACAAGTTTAGGATGAAGTCAAGTAGTGCCGAAAGAGATGAGTCTTCAGTTGTTGCTTGAAGATTGACAGGGATCCAGCATTCCGGATAGGGGTGGGAAGATTATTCCACCATCCAGGAACGGTGAACGAGAATGTTCTGGAGAGTGATTTTGAGCCTCTCTGTGATGGTACCACAAGGCGTCGCTCACTAGCAGATCTCAGACTTCTGGAGGGGATGTAGATTCGTAATAGTGAGTGGAAGTAGGAGGGTGCTGAGCCTGTGGTGGTTCTGTATGCAAGCATCAGCGTCTTGAACATGATGCGAGCTGCCACTGGTAGCCAGTGCAATGAGATGAAGAGAGGTGTAACATGGGTTCTTTTGGGCTCATTGAAGACCAGTCGTGCCGCTGCATTCTGAATCATTTGTAGAGGTTTGATTGTGTTTGATGGAATTCATGAACCTGCTGGTTTGGGGTAAAGTGCGGATCGGAAACAATACTCGTTTACGTGAATACTCCTCAAGACTGTCATTCTGACGTGCTTTTGTGTGCATTTGCTGATGAAGGCGTGAAAGAAAGCTCAATTTGTTACTCACGTGCTGTGGCTTCTTGTGTGTGCGCCGCCACCGGCGCGAACAGAAATGATCTATCACAATGCGAGAGTACCGCATTTAAATCTCTTTCAGAAAATGTCTATCACAGCGTGTAAATACCGCATTGAAATCTATTTCGTGCTCATACTTGAATGGCTTAAAACACTTTAATATTTAAACTGACTAGGCTTATAACACGTGAGAATGATAAACTTTATTGAGGCCCGATCGTTCAGAGAGGTGATTAGTTAAACACTACGTCCTGTTAACAGCAGGAAAGCTAATTGTATTCGCAGGTGAACATAAAATATGATACTGGTGAACCAGTCAATGTAATGCATATGTCTGAATGGTCTGAATAACAATAAAATGCAACATGAATGATACTGTATGAAGCGTTGTTTGTTTACATTAAGTTGCGCCTTGCATTATGAAAACAATGTTTGGGATACCACGATCAAAACTTATCATATAGACAGTTTGATGTTGAATATTCATCCAAATGATGGTGAAAACCAAGTTATTTGTGTGTTCAAAATGTAAAGAAATGCTTATATTACTATACTGGCCATCGGAGCGAACCAACCTCGTGACGTCACACGCTGTGGTACAGCAAGATGGAGGCGCCCTTGCTCCAAAAGCTATAACAAAACAACCTTTTTTCTTTAAAATGGTTACATTAATCATGTTTGTAATATATTTTTTAATCAAAGTGGAAATCACTTTACTAAATAATGTAATAACTGCTTCACTTCCTCTTTAAACTCGTGACCCCCATAGTGCAGCGACGCAGTATGAAATAACTGATAGTCAAAGAGTAAACTAATGAAGATTACTGAAAAATGGGAGATGCGTGTCTGCACTTAGATCCTGTGTTCCCATTTCTATGTAATATTAAAAAAAATATATATATAATAATAAGTCCTGCTTACAAAACTCAACATGCCAAACAGAAAAAACGTATCGGCTGATGCTGAACATTTAAAAATGGCACATATCGGTTGATGATATCGGTTCTGGCAATATATCGGTTGACACCTACTTGGACTCTGTGAGGCGATTAAAGCATAGGTTATTAAATTAGTGCTCAAACCTTCATGGCTGCCTGTGTAGAGGCTCCAGGAGAACAGGGCAGATGGGATCTTCTGCTTGACCTGCTGCAGGCTCATGACTTTACCTATCTCAATCTTCTCTGGCCTGAAACAACAACAGCCATCGTTCATTATCACATGCCCAGAGTCATTTAACATACACATGGCGACTGCTGTTGACTCACAGTTTGTAGGGCAGGAAAGGTTGAGAGAGCGATCGAAGGCTGGCCTGGTACACGTCTTTCCCCCCGTTCACAAAATGCCCTCGCCATACCGTGTAACAGCGCCTACCTATCACAACAACAAAAGGAAATCAACAAAATCCTGTCATTATTTATTTGACCTCGTGTCATTCCAAACAAGTATTCTGTTATTTTTTTCCTATTCTACAAAAGGTGAATTTGAAGCGACTTCACAAGCGACAAAACTACTACAAACTACTTTTACGGTGCTCTTTTGTCCTTTTTGGAGCTTGCCAGACTAGTGTTGGGCGATATGGTCATTTTTCATATCGTCATATCGCCAGCTTGTGAGATCGCCGATACACTATATTATCGTGCATGGGTGGGGGGGCAAGAGAGAGACTCTCTGTACTTGTCATAAGCTATTTCATAACTATTTGGTGATTTTAAACCGCGCGTGCGTGAGAGAGAGAGCGAGACTGGAAGTACCAATAACCGAAATAATATACTTTCAAACATACTGAAAAACTAACATGTTAAATCTAAAAATATTTAAAACAGCTAGTTCATATTCGGATACAGCAGTCATACATCGCTATTAGGACCGCGTGTCCTACTGTGACAAGTTTGCCGCGGAAGTTATCAGTCTAAAAATCAATCAAGGTGAAAATCAAAAGTAGATTTATTTTAAAGAGCAACAGTTTAACACTAAATATTGGACATAAACGAACACGTTAAAGATAAAAGTATTTCCAGGTAAATATTTTTGGAGTAAAGTTAAATTAAACGGATACATCAGTCATACAACGCTCCGGACCGCGCGCCCCATGACGAGCCCTCTTTTAGACTGACAACTTATTAACTAGCCTACATATTTTTATAATAACAATGATGAAGAATAAGCATCCATGTGTTTTGTTAATGTGCTGTAAAGAAAACGAAATGCTGCCGGTGCAGTTTCGTCATGTTCATTCATAGCTCGAAGCTGCTCAAGAAGATGTCTCTTTTTGCACTCTTGACAGCCTAATTTGTCAATAAAGGTTATCACCCTTCAGTTCAATTTTGATATGGGCTTAGTTTTAGAGTCCGTTTTTAAAACATTTCCAATGAGGAGGAGAAGCCTAATCCTCATTTGCGCGTGTGTGTGAAGTGCGGCGCTGAGGTGAATTAGCGGGGCATTTTGATAGCCCAATAATAATAGGCTGCCTAATAATAATAATAATAGTTTTATACATTAATAGGAGAATGAGCCTAATATCGTCTTGACTATTGACAAAGACATTTGCTATCGTCGATATCGATACTATCGTCTATCGGCACAACCCTACCGCAGACAATATAAACGGTCGCAGTATAGAAAAGAGATCTGAGAATTTATTTTAAAAAAACGCATCAGAAAACACTTCAATAACTGAAAAAAATGCTGTTTTACTAAATAAAGTGATGCCTACCTTTGCTCGTCCCTGATGGCTGACTGTTTGACCTGAGGAACAACACAAGACAATTTTAATGATGAATACCTTTCACACACATACAATGAGATTAGGATAGCTTCCCCTCAGCATAATTTACATATATCACATATCATGAATTACAAACGTAACTCTGTGCTACATACTTGCACAATAAAGAGCTGAATTGCACTAAGACTTACTTTCAACTAGGGCTGAAACATTAAACATTAACTATGTCAACAATAAAAAATTGTCGACAAATATTTTTGTCGTCGAGTAGTAGTTTGATCTCATATGAGCTAATGTAAGAGCCTGTGGTTTGACCAGTGTGGCACTGTAGTGCAAGACTGTAATTCAGCCCTCCTGGATGCAATTCAAGAGAAGACACAGCGCTTATAGGGAAACGCAGCCGAACCTGAAGCTGCTGAGCAGCGTTTGGATGAATATGAAAATATATGCTGCGCACTTTCCTCTCAATAATGAAATAAACACAAAAAAATGACAGCGGTGAGAAAGCAGCAGTTAAGAAAACATCTGATTACAGCGTGATTAAAGTCCAGTCACGCCACGTTCATTTATATAGTACTTTACGCAATAGATAGCCTTAAATCAAGCAGCTTTACAGAATTAAACATGAAAAACCAGAGTCAGTGCCACTTTTCAGTTAAAATGACTACTTGATTTTCTGTTATAAAGCAGTTCTTCAGTGTGAAGCTAGTTAATGATAAAATCTTTTTATTAGTTTGATTTCATCAAAGTGATAGTTTGGTTTTCAGAGATCAAAGCTTGATCTAGCTCAGGACTGTTTTGATTATCATATGGTGTTTGGTGATGAGTTTTTGGCTCAAGGTCTGCATTTACAGTCACACCAGAGGTGTTAAACTGGGATTAGGACTTGGTTTTATGCAGACCAGTCAAGTTCTTCCACACTGACTCAATCAATCATTTTCTTTTTGAACCTTGTCTTATACACAGAGACATTGTCATGTTAGAATAGAAAAGAGTCCAAACTGTTGATATAATATTAGAAGCACACAATTTCCTAGAATATCATTATATGCTTTAACATTAAGATTCGTACTCATAGAAATTACTAAAGTAGTCAAACCTGTTCATTAGAAGGGGGTGCCAATACTTTTGGCAATATAGTGTATATATGAGGTCAGTGCATATTAAAGTTCATAATGTTTATGGCTTTAGGAAAGGAACTGTCCTTATCCTGAGAGTAAAGGAGAGCGGTCAGATACCTGAGAGGAGGCAGTGGTTTGGGGGCCGCTGTTGAAGCCTCTTTGCCTTTAAAGTAAAAAGAGACCACCGCATACGGACACACATGTCTCGGCCTGGACGAAACCTCGAAGTCCACATACTCGTAGAAGTATTGCTGTGAAGAAAGCAGCTATCTTACAGCAAATACATGTGATCATGATCATTTGATCAAATATTTTAATTCCTATAGGAGTTATTTTACTCGAGTTTATTTGAAGGACTTTACCTGAGTGTACTCGAATGCCTTATACGACTGTAAGGACGTCACTCTGGTTGAGTTCTTGGAGAAATGGCTGTCAAATTTAGGTGTAGGATCCATACTTTTGGACATAGAGTCATGTACACTCTTCACTTTACCCTGGAGGACAAAAGATCGGACATTTCTCAGACTCAACAACACTAATGTTTCATTTGAAAACAACAATTCAAGCTGCTGCTATACCTTTATAACTTTAAATATGATGATGTTTCCTGTAAATCCAGGCTCGATGGTGCTGATTTGAAGTAAATCAGAAAACTGACACAGGTAAACACCTGCAACATCAACAATCATTACTCACTGGATTCACTACAGATGCAAAAAAATTACATTTCACTGGTCAAGACAACAAAGCTGAGTTTCCTGCAGAACATGAAACATCTCAAAAGGCAGCTCTCCATTTCATAAATGGAGCAGTTCATTACCAATCTCTCACCACAATTATTTTATGCTCTTGATTTCTTTCCATTGGTGGCGCACCCACATCCAGCCCATTCTTTAAAAAATACTCCTCATGAAACTCAAACATTAAAAGCCGTTTTGATGCTGTTTGATGTGGCATGACAGATCACTGTTTAGACACCTGTATACAGTTTCTTTACTACTAGTTACAGCACAAAATAAACATGAATGAACATCTGATGTGTTTCAACCATGAAAAGTTGTCAATAAAATATATATTTTTTAAATATGCCATGTAACGTTACATTTACTTTAGGAAGTCCATTCAATGTCCAAAACTCATTAGCCAGCTAGAAAAACAACTCTAGAGAGAAGCATTTTCCTAAATATAGGCACTATATCACATATTCATTATATTTTTACGTAACCTGTTGTCTTCATTATTTAATGAATGTTTGAATAAAAAAAAAAAAAAAGTTTTTCACCTAGCATTTAATTGTTTACATTTTTTACAGTTTACAAGAAAAAATTGGAGAAGAAACATCGTTAATTTTATGAGAAGTTTATAATTATAAATTTGACATAAAAACTGCCATGTGTGCAAAATAAATGTTTGGTTTTTGGTTACATTTTCAGTTTTGGCTAAATTAAAAGTTTAATTTTGGTGTTTTGGTCAAACATATATAAATTTAGAATTTTGTTTGTATTATTATTATTATAATTTTTTTTAATTAACTATCAGAAAATAAAGAAATATTAATCTAGTAATAGTATTGTACAGCAAAATAAGTCCCTGTGACTCCTAGTAAAATACAAGCTACCAAAACTCTAGAATTGGTGTTATAAAGGATTTTATATTTGATGATTACATTTTCAGTTTTTGCTAAAAGAGAACTTTAATTTTGGTGTTTTGGTAAAACACACACACACGCATACAATATTATGCACGTTAAGAACTTTTGACACTCATAAAGTGTAGTTCTCATTTCATTCCCTGTGACTCCTAGCAAAATATGACCTACCAAAACTCAAGAATTAGTGTTAGGAAGACTAGATGTGTTGTGAAGATTATTTCACCTTTAGATGGATTCCCCAACATACTCATCCAGCTGCTGCCAACAGACAGTCCTCTCTCACACACCACCGAGACCTGCAACCAGCACACACACACCCCCAAACACAAGAGAGAAACCACATCAGAAAGTGACCAAAGAATGACAAATGATCATCTGTTTAGCTGAACGTCACTGCGTGATACTCTGAATGCACTGAACTAATGAATGGCTGAACAAAGGAAGTTGTTTACCTTTTGAGCATCACAAAGCAGGAAGCAGAAGGTCTCAGACAGCTCTTTCTCTGTGCGCCCATCCTGCTTGAGCTCCCTTCGCTTCTCCATGAACTGCACATTCAAAACATCACAATATTACTTTTGTACTTGACGCACAAAGATCGATCTCAAAACATCCAGACAAAGCCCAAAGTATTATTGTTGAAAATCAGCCTCATAACCACAGACATAACTACACACACAACATTAAAGCCACGCTTAAATTTTAGTTGACCGCATAAAAATAATTATTCAGAAGGAATGAAGAATGAGATTACTTGGATGTGTGCAAACAACAGTCTGACGAGACACACTGGGATGGTAAAGTGAATATAATTTGTTACTGTCGTCTTACTTTTAAAGTGTAATGTGTTATGGTGTCTATGCCCTGTCAGTAGATGTTTTATTTATCTAAATGCATATTTATATTTAAGCTTACATACATTACTTAAAGGAAAACGCCACCGTTTTTCCATATTCCAATATGTTCTTCCCCGGATAAAAATGATAACTATAATGTGTGGCGGAAGAGCACTTCGCAGCACTTCGACCTCGGCGCAGTAATATCATCACTCCTGAAAAAAAGACACCTACATCTTGGATGCCCTTGGGGTAAGCGGATAGATACCAAATTTTAATTTCAAAGTGAACTATCCCTTTAACTTGAAAAACTGAGACAAATAAATTACTTAATGTAAAGATAGCACTACTACTACTAATAAAACTATTATCAAATCATTATTTTTTAAAGGAATATTTAACTGAAATATTATTTTTCTGCTAAATAAATTATGGTAAAGGTAAATACACACAATATTTCTTGAAAATAAATAAGCTAAATAATATATATTTTTAATAAAATCAATTAATTATTGATTAATAAAATGTAATGAAATCCATAAAGTTAATGGAAAACAGAATTCGGTAAAAAAAAAAAAAGTGCATCTAATGTTTCATAAAAACAAACATATTCAGTTTCTACCACAATGCTTAAAAATACGTACATAGCAAAACAAGTTAAAAAAATATATATTTTTGCAGCAACGGCAGGGCAAGTGATAATCTGAACTCCTGGCCTAAAAACCTGTTACTGCTGAACAGTGGAAATTCACGTCTCTTGATAAGATTGTGTGCACTGACCTTGAGCGTCGAACAAAAACACTGAACAGGCTGGACACTGAAAGCCTATCATGTTAAGTGTCTACTATTAGATGTTACACTCAGTGCCACACATACTCTGTGACAAACATATGAATATTCCTCCATATAGCTGTTCAATCTCACTTATAATGATGCTTCAATACATTTTACTGCCTTTTGAGAAAAGGAATTCATGTTTGCACACAGTCCATAGTACCGTAGTAAAAGAGTCAAACACTCACGTCCTTCTCCAGCGGTTCACTGTGGACGAGGCGAGGTTTGGAGTACACAAACGTCCCCGTGGAGGAAGAGTCCTTGTAGCTGGAGGTGAGAATCTGCAGAATATCGGAAAACTCTCTGGAGTCCGTAGACACCGACTGAAAGAGAGCTGTGAATGGAGAACAAAACCCTCAGAACACAATTACATCCTCTCGCACTCCTCATCTGAACACAGACTACGGCTGTCAAAAAAATTTGAATTTCGAATATTAGTCGAATTTTTAAAAAAAATCCACATTCGAATGCAAAACGTTGCATTCGAATTTTAGGCTGCCTTATCAGTGGCGCACGAGATGCGATGAAGATGTAGGTAGGTGTCATTGCATTTTCATGCTTTTTTTTAACTTATCCACTGGCTACGTTGTTCATTCAAAATACTGCGGAAAAAGAGAACATCAATGCGGAGACGATGTTGTTTACGTCAAAACTGAAACCAAGCCGTTCACACAGAACGCATATTTATCACATTTTCTAGAGGGACGTCTATCACTGTTGCACTCGCGTCTCCCAAAAGAGAGTCGGATATTTAGAAGCGATTTAAAATTATCGTAAGTTCAACTTTGAAAAAACATGTCTCAAAACTTTATGGCGGGACGGGTCTCTCCCCGTTCCACTGCATCTCATGTTTTTAAATGAAAAAACGTTACTCTTTGTGATTGGTTTTCCGTGCTTTGTATTAAACTGTGTATATACATGATGCTTTTTTGTTTCTAATTGTTTAAGCAATTTAATTAATTAATTATATATGGTTAAATATTATTTTAAACATTATGCACATTTTTCAAAGATAGTCGTGAATTAGTAATATTTTGCTCGATGCGCCCTCTTGTGGCCTCAGGAGAGAAGCCAAAAGCTTTTTTTTCCTCTAACTGAAATTATGCCTTTTAAATTCGAATATAATTCGAATTTTGATAATATTTAGGTACAAAATTCGAATTTCGTTTTTCAGCCATTTTGACAGACTACGGAAAATAGTTCATATATGGATAATATCACAGGGGAATGAATCACAGCAGCAGTTTTTGTGTCATGCCACACAACACATTTTGGTTATACAGAGGTTTACCGAAACCTCAAAATCAGGATGGTCAGATCTCCACAAGCTACATGTACATAAAAACATTTTTATAGACTCAATACTGATGTCCAGATACAACGACCAAGTTTCATATTTCTTTGATTATTTAGACAATTTATTTAGATTATTTTATATAAAAAAAAAAAACACATTTCACGTTCTGTCCAATGTTGTCTTGTAAATGATGTGCAAATGAAAGGCTACGGAAGCAAATATGGTGCAAAAATATTTGCTGTCAAACGATTAATCGCATCCAAAATAAACGTTTTTGTTTACATAATGCGTGTGTGTGCGGTGCATATTTATGTATATATAAATACACACACATGCATGTATATATTTAAGAAAAATATGTTACGTTTATATATTATATATATTAATATATAATATAAATTATATGAATATAAATATATACTGTATGTGTGTATATTTATATATACATAATAAATATACACAGTACATAGATATATTATGCAACTAAAAACTTATTTTGGATGCGATTAATCACGATTTATGTTTATATATATATTACGTATATTTATACATAATATAAATTTAAATATATACATGTAATTTTTTTTTAAATATATACTGTATGAGTGTGTATATATATATATATATATATATATATATATATATATATATATATATATATATATATATATATATATATATATATATATATATATATATATATATATATATATATATATAAACACAACACATATACACAGTACACACATATATTATGTAAACAAAAACATTTATTTTGGATGTGATTAATCACAATTTTATCAACTATTATATTCTACAATCATAAAAAAACAACAACTGATTATGAACAATTTTAAAGCAGAAGTTAAAACACCAAATTAAAAAAGAAAAACAAAAGCAGTTAACTGATAAGAGGAACACATTCACTCAAACTGATTTCCACCCAGTAACAGCTGTTTACTATTGTGTTTATTTTGCATCACTGAATCATTGCTGTTTGATGCAAAATCGAGTCCACGTCAGACGGCTGGGTTGAAGGAATATGCAAATATACACTGCCCTCCAAAAGTTTGGAAACACCCCTGGCAAAGTGTGGTTTTGGACGATATCGGCATAAATCCTTATTTTTTGGTGCAAATTTTGGTGTAGCTTGACATTATCATTGAAGACCAGCAATAATAATTTTCATTTTGATAATAATAATGTCACTATATGCATGTCAAAGTCAGACATGCCCCTTTGCCAGCTGTGATGCCTGGTTACTGGTTTAAACTTGGCTCAGGTTTTTAACAGATGTTTGGGTCAGCACACCTTAATAGCTTCAACAATTGATTGCTAATTAAGTTTAGAATACAATGAACCAATTAGAGCACAATTTATGCAGAGCTGTAATAGCTGCTAACGGTGGATATTTTGATGAATCGAAAATTTACGTTTTTTCTATGTATAAACTGTTTATGTAATATGTTTTGTAGTTTGTGTTGTCCCTTATCAGTGCAAAATTATCACAAGTTAAAAAGGATTCATGCCAATATTGTCCAAAACCCCACTTTTCTAGAGCGTTTCCACACTTTTGGAGGACAGTGTATTTAAAAGTTTCAAAAAGGACAGCTGTAAATCGTAACTTGAAAATGAAACATTACATTTTAATACTTATATGCAATGAAAGCATCCTACAAATTAACTGTTAGTACAAGGTTTAGTTAAAACCCATAATAAATCAAACCGAACATATCTAGAACCATCTGAAAAGATTAAAATCAATCTAGAATTAATAAAGATCATCTGGAATGAATAACGACCACCTGGAAGGAATAACAATAATCTAAAGAGAATAAAAACCTTCATAAAAGACCTTAAATTCGAGGTGCACCCGAACAGTTATAGAGTGAAACCAAAAAAAGAGAAGTAGAGCGGAGAATGAAAGGAAGTAAAGAGGGATGCAGTACATACTCTTCTTATACCCTTGCAAGATCAGATATGCAGATTAAATGTACAAAAGGCCAATGTGCAAAACAAAGCTGTTTCTATGCATCAGAGGGGCAGAAAAACTCTGTTCTTCATCAAATGTAACAAAGCTCAGTCACTACCTCATACATGGTGACCTTCAAATACGATCAGCTTGTGGTTTCTCACTCACTTCATAAATATCAAACCTGTCAGATAGCAAGAGTCCTTAAGCTCACTGTGTGTTAAACATCCGCATATTAATATTTCAAAAACATAGAATCATAATAGTGGATTAGATACATAATTATAAAAAGTAATTTTGTTAATCGTTGTTAATATTGAAATAACATAAGAAATAATTCATAATATATATATATATATATATATATATACAGTGAGGAAAATAAGTATTTGAACACCCTGCTATTTTGCAAGTTCTCCCACTTAGAAATCATGGAGGGGTCTGAAATTGTCATCGTAGGTGCATGTCCACTGTGAGAGACATAATCTAAAAAAAAAAATCCAGAAATCACAATGTATGATTTTTTAACTATTTATTTGTATGATACAGCTGCAAATAAGTATTTGAACACCTGTCTATCAGCTAGAATTCTGACCCTCAAAGACCTGTTAGTATGCCTTTAAAATGTCCACCTCCACTCCATTTATTATCCTAAATTAGATGCACCTGTTTGAGGTCGTTAGCTGCATAAAGACACCTGTCCACCCCATACAATCAGTAAGAATCCAACTACTAACATGGCCAAGACCAAAGAGCTGTCCAAAGACACTAGAGACAAAATTGTACACCTCCACAAGGCTGGAAAGGGCTACGGGGAAATTGCCAAGCAGCTTGGTGAAAAAAGGTCCACTGTTGGAGCAATCATTAGAAAATGGAAGAAGCTAAACATGACTGTCAATCTCCCTCGGACTGGGGCTCCATGCAAGATCTCACCTCGTGGGGTCTCAATGATCCTAAGAAAGGTGAGAAATCAGCCCAGAACTACACGGGAGGAGCTGGTCAATGACCTGCAAAGAGCTGGGACCACCGTTTCCAAGGTTACTGTTGGTAATACACTAAGACGTCATGGTTTGAAATCATGCATGGCACGGAAGGTTCCCCTGCTTAAACCAGCACATGTCCAGGCCCGACTTAAGTTTGCCAATGACCATTTGGATGATCCAGAGGAGTCATGGGAGAAAGTCATGTGGTCAGATGAGACCAAAATAGAACTTTTTGGTCATAATTCCACTAAACGTGTTTGGAGGAAGAAGAATGATGAGTACCATCCCAAGAACACCATCCCTACTGTGAAGCATGGGGGTGGTAGCATCATGCTTTGGGGGTGTTTTACTGCACATGGGACAGGGCGACTGCACTGTATTAAGGAGAGGATGACCGGGGCCATGTATTGCGAGATTTTGGGGAACAACCTCCTTCCCTCAGTTAGAGCATTGAAGATGGGTCGAGGCTGGGTCTTCCAACATGACAATGACCCAAAGCGCACAGCCAGGATAACCAAGGAGTGGCTCTGTAAGAAGCATATCAAGGTTCTGGCGTGGCCTAGCCAGTCTCCAGACCTAAACCCAATAGAGAATCTTTGGAGGGAGCTCAAACTCCGTGTTTCTCAGCGACAGGCCAGAAACCTGACTGATCTAGAGAAGATCTGTGTGGAGGAGTGGGCCAAAATCCCTCCTGCAGTGTGTGCAAACCTGGTGAAAAACTACAGGAAACGTTTGACCTCTGTAATTGCAAACAAAGGCTACTGTACCAAATATTAACATTGATTTTCTCAGGTGTTCAAATACTTATTTGCAGCTGTATCATACAAATAAATAGTTAAAAAAATCATACATTGTGATTTCTGGATTTTTTTTTTTTTAGATTATGTCTCTCACAGTGGACATGCACCTACGATGACAATTTCAGACCCCTCCATGATTTCTAAGTGGGAGAACTTGCAAAATAGCAGGGTGTTCAAATACTTATTTTCCTCACTGTATGTGATGTATTGTCAAGTATGGTGACCCATACTCGAAATTGGTCCTCTGGGTTTATTTAACCCATCTAAGTGCACACACACAGCAGTGAGTAGTGAACACACACACTGTGAACACACACCCGGAGCAGTGGGCAGTCATTGCACCAGCGCCCGGGGAGCAGTTGGGGGTTCGGTGCCTTGCTCAAGGGCACCTCAGTCATGGTATTGAAGGTGGAGCGAGTGCTATTCATTCACAATCCCCACCTTCAATCCCTGCCGGACCTGAGATTCGAACCCACAACCTTTGGATTACAAGTCTGACTCTCTAACCATTAGCCCACGACTTCCCCTAAGATATATCTGAATATGCAAATTCTCAAAGGTCGATCCACCACTGATTTTCCACTGTAAAGCTGCTTTGAAACAATCGGTGTTGTATAAAGTGCTATAGAAATAAAGGTGAGTTTACTCGTCTAAACACAGCAACTATTTTACACTTGTACCCCACTATTCCCAATATAAAACAAAAATACATCTTATAGTTGACAAACACCCAGAAAATCATGAGAAATCATTTTTGGCCAATATCACACACCCTAATTGTGCTACTGATAACTAACCTAATTATTCGTTAGATTTACTTTGTAAGAAAAGTACAATATTAGTTGTTAAAATGTTTTTCTTTTAAAATAAGTGGAGCTAACACACTTGTGGCTACTCTCCACACTGTCCTACTGAAATAAAGGCGAAGAAATCACTACATTTTACCTTGTATTATAAACCCTGCATCAATTAGTACATTTTGCAATACATAAATAAAACTTTTTTGAACCATTTCCCTAACCCCCAAGCATACCGTCTCCATGCAGTTGCTTATTATTAGTGGTTTATGTTAACAAAACAAATCATAGATACTACTGAACTCATGCCGTTTACTGGTTGGCAAAATCACACTGTTAATATATCAGTGATTAGTATCTTCCTCTAATTTCCTGATTTGTGCAATTACTATTATTGACAATCATCATGCACAATCTCATTTGTGAGGAGGAGCATGATAATGTGTGTTTGCTTCACGGTCATAACCATGAGTGCCAATAGCTGACTCGTTTTCAAATAGAACGCAAGTTGATTTGCAGTATTTTAAAGCATGAATTCAGTGGATTCAGTTGAGTTGCTGCTGAGAGATGCAGATACGCCCACCAACTCCCTCCAAATCCCCAGTGATCCCCATGTTAATGAGGCTGACACCTGCTAATGAACGGCTGGAAACTGGCTAGTAAAGACACTATACCTTTACTGTTAAAGTCACCATGAAATCAAACCATTCTTATTTGTGACCCCGGACCACAAAACCAGTCATAAGGGTCAATTTTTCAAAATTGAGACTTATATATCATCTGAAAGCTGAATAAATAAGCTTTCCTTTGATTTGTTATGATAGGACAATATTTGGCTGAGATACAACTATTTAAAATCTGGAATCTGAGGGTGCAAAAAAATCTAAATATTGAGAAAATCACCTTTAAAGTTGTTCAAATGAAGTTCTTAGCAATGCATGTTACTAATCAAAAATTAAGTTGTAATATATTTATGGTAGGAAATGTACACAATCTCTTCATAGAACATGATCTTTACTTGATGTATGATTTTTGGCATAAAAGAAAAATCAATAATTTTGACCCATACAATGTATTTTGCTATTGCTACAAACATACCCCAGCGACTTTTGTGCTCCAGGGTCACATTTTTCTAGAATGTTGGATTGTTTACTATACATTTATCTTCACACATCCTTATTAAAAAACAAAAAGCTTTAAAAGCCTTGTAATCTTTTAAGGCAAAACTCAGGTAAATATGATAAACTTTTAACAAATATATATAACCATACTTCCCCAGATGATTGATTACAATAAGAATGGCAAACATTGATTGCTGTATTACAAGTAAAATATGCAAATGAAGCATTATCTCATTAAATATGCACTAATTTGCATACATTTTCTTTAAAGATAAGTATTGTAACTGAAATCTACATATGCAAAATGATACGGAGCAATAAAATAAACACTTAAGTGTATTTTGGATGTTGTTTCTCCACTAGTCTGAAACAACATGAAAAGCCAAATATCCCAAAATCTCAAAACTGAACAGTGGATGAAAAAACATTTTAACCTGTAGTGTTTTGCCTTATTAAAAAATCTTTAAGCATAATCGGTGTACCATTGCACATGTAAACGTGGTAGCATGTACTACGATTGATATATATTCAGAACATATACAAAATTGCAAAGTTACTAAAAATATATATTTACAAAATATAGTCTAAAGTATGACATACGGTCTAAAATAATATGTTTCGGATGAATTATTTAGTGTTTATGCAGAAGTACTTAGAAGCCAATAGAACTGTTAATTAGAAATGGCACCAATTAAATGACTCACAGGCTGCACGATTAATCGGGAAAAAATCACGATCTCGATTCATACATAAATGCGATCTCATTGGCGATTCACTTCCGTGTATTTCCCTGCATTCAGATCATGCTGCATTCACGCGTTATTGCTCACTCACACACAATAACAAAACACTATTAATTCACCAATTAATCATAAATCTCGATCACTTCTCTCCTCTCCCTCATTGGCCACGTTCCGCTGTCACTCACGTGACGTGTAACAAGCCGGCAGACCTAAACGGAGTCAGACTTGGTGGATTCACACGGGGCGTCAGCATCAACGCTTGACGTCACTCCATTCAAAGTAAACAAGAAGCTTTGACGCCGTGTGAATGTGAATATTTGTATTATTGTTAATGTTCTCATGTTCAACAGCTTAAAGGTTTAAAATTATTCACTTTAAGGGGTCTAAAATAAAGAAAAGACTATTTTTTGTTACTCCAGCACTTTATTATACTGAATGTCCTGTGTTTTTTGTTTGTTTTTTTGTACTTGAGTGCAATAAATTTTGGTTGAAAAAATGAGAATCGTGATCTCAATTCCCATGGAGAAAAATCGTGATTCACATTTTAGCAAGAATCGTGCAGCCCTACTCACAATACTGATTCCTACACTCTTTAAATGACTCTTAAATGTTTGAATAAAAACCTTGTTTAAAAAGATTCTTTAAATGCACGAATGGAACTTTCGAATGTTTGAACAGAATATTCAACCGTTTGAATGGAACCTTTGGAACGTTTACCTAGAATTCGTTATAAACAGGATATTTGACCGGAGGCTTTGAATGTCAGAATTCGAATGAATTCTATACATTTCTAAAGAAAACTGGCAACTCCTTGGCTCTTTGAAGTTAATTTGTGTGTTTAATTACTCATAATAATTCACATTTTGTTTCAAATTAATAATTCTCTATCTCTTTTTCAAATCATAAAATAGACCTTAAGGTCTCTGAATGAAATGTAGTGTTCCCCACTGCACCCCAGGTGACATTCGGGTGTAGCAGATCAACCTGTTAACGTTACCTGAGGGAGGGTACACACTACACACACACACAGATTTGTTAGCATCTTTTGTATTATGATTTGTTGCACCGGATCTCCATTTATACTGTCATGAATTACTGAGCTGCACATCTAGAGAGCGTAACTGGGAATCACAGACGCGAGCAACACGTTCCTGTGATACACACTACTGCTGTCTAGGTTTAGAGCGCGCTAGAATATGAGACACGGACCGAGTGTTAACGGAAAGACAGACAAAGAAAGCGGGCCAGCGCACCTCTCTTTTCTCTGCTCTTCCGGGGGATGTGGAAGTTGAGCCGCGGCTGCTCCTCGACGGGTTTCGCGGCCCATGAGACACTCTTGACCCGTCTCTCTTCATCGGGTCCGTCCGGACTTCCATACTCTTCCTCCGTGGCGCCATTTTGGCTGCATGAAGGCGCAGCGGTGCTGTCGCAGGATTTGCCTCCTCGGTGCTCCATCGCTGCTTCACTCAGGAGCGGCAGACATGAGCGGACGCGGAGAGCTGCAGGCAGCGCGGGGTTTGTGTGTGCTGAACGCGCCTCGCACCGCACATAAACACACACACATGGGCATGCCCACTAACCGCAGTGTGTGTGTGTGTGTGAGCGGATTACAGCAGCGCCGCCCTGCGGCTCCAGTCTCGCTCTCTCTCTCTCTCTCTCTCAATTCAATTCAATTCAATTCAAATGAGCTTTATTGGCATGACAATTGTTACAATGTATTGCCAAAGCATAGTGTTTACATTAAATATAGAACAAATATGTATTTAATAAATTAATTAATAATAATAATAATAATAATAATTAAAAAATAAATAAATAAATACATGCATGTATATATAATTAAACAAAATAGAACAAATCATTTCTACGAATTCTAGAATTCTATGAACAATTTAAAATTTAGTGTGTGGTGCGTGTCTGTGTGTGTGTGTGTGTGTGTGTGAGCGGATCACAGCAGCGCCGCCCTGCGGCTCCAGTCTCTCTCTCTCTCTCTCTCTCTCTCTCTCTCTCTCTCTCTCTCTCTCTCTCTCTCTCTCTCTCTCTCTCTCTCAATTCAATTCAATTCAATTCAATTCAAATGAGCTTTATTGGCATGACAATTGTTACAATGTATTGCCAAAGCATAGTGTTTACATTAAATATAGAACAAATATGTATTTAATGAATAAATTAATAATAATAAAAAAAATACATGCATGTATATATAATTAAACAAAATAGAACAAATCAGTTCTACGAATTCTATGAACAATTTAAAATTTAGTGTTTGTGTGTGTGTCTGTGTGTGTGTGTGTGTGTGTGTGTGTGTGTGTGTGTGTGTGTGTGTGTGTGTGTGTGTGTGTGTGTGTGTGTGTGTGTGTGTGTGTGTGTGTGTGTGTGTGTGTGTGTGTGTGTGTGTGTGTGTGTGTGTGTGTGTGTGTGTGTGTGTGTGTGTGTGTGTGTGTGTGTGTGTGTGTGTGTGTGTGTGTGTGTGTGTGTGTGTGTGTGTGTGTGTGTGTGTGTGTGTGTGTGTGTGTGTGTGTGTGTGTGTGTGTGTGTGTGTGTGTGTGTGTGTGTGTGTGTGTGTGTGTGTGTGTGTGTGTGTGTGTGTGTGTGTGTGTGTGTGTGTGTGTGTGTGTGTGTGTGTGTGTTTGTGTGTGTGTGTGTGTGTGTGTGTGTTCGTGTGTGTGTGTTCGTGTGTGTGTGTGTGTGTGTGTGTGTGTGTGTGTGTGTGTGTGTGTGTGTGTGTGTGTGTGTGTGTTTGTGTGTGTGTGTGTGTGTGTGTGTTTGTGTGTGTGTGTTTGTGTGTGTGTGTGTGTGTGTGTGTGTGTGTGTGTGTGTGTGTGTGTGTGTGTTTGTGGGCGCACAACTTTTTGTGACGGGCATCAATGTATCTTGCTGCTAGTGAGATACAATCTTGTTTTTCACCTAATAAATATTGAAGTTGTGTTTTCTTGTTTAACATTTTGAAGTCAGGGTAAAGTATTTCAAATTTAGGATAAAATTTATTTCTAATTTCTTCATAGTTATTGCAGCTGGTGAGGAAGTGTTGCTCTGTGGGTATATATATATATATATATATGTATATCTCTATAGTCAGAGTATGACTGCTCAGTCTGTACCTCGTCATTTGTCTTCTTAGTTTACAGTCTTTCACTGTACTCAGATATTCTGCAGTTGTGTAATCTCTATTAAGGGCCAAATAACATTCAAGTTTACTTTGTTTTTCTGTTGTTTCTTTCCAATAGGTTAGATAATTTTCTTTTTGTGCTTTTATAATTTTATAATAATCTCTCTCTCTCTATCTCTCTCTCTCTCTCACACACACACACACACACACACACACACACACACACACACACACACACACACACACACACACACACACACACACACACACACACACACACACACACACACACACACACACCGCCTGCAGGGCCTGTACCATGAAGCCGGTTTAGCTGGCTAGCCAGGTAAGTTTCAGTTTAGTTTGCACCAATCCTGGGTTTTAGGTACCATGAAAGTGGCTTGGCTTTTAGCAGTGTTCATTGCCATAGTAACGTACACTCCGCAGCTAACCTGCTCCGGGGTTATGTTCTGAGTTAGAGATCTCAAACTGAAATTGGACCAATCAGATGTGAGCAAAGTGACACATGTCTGACACACAAAAAAAAGTCACTCCCCCAGTCTCTCTTCCTACAAATATATATATACAAAAACATTGTCTGGCTTTAATGATAATTACAATTTACATATGATTTATATAATTATAATATGATTTATATTATTATTACTCCATTACACACAATTACTCCATTACACACATTCATGTGCACGCGCTCCATTAACTCAGGATCAAGCCTGAGTTGACAGAGAAAGCTGATGATCAGCTTCATGGTACCAACAAAGCCGGATTGGAGTGGTTTGGTTTTGTCAACTCAAAACTTATCCTATAACTCTGAATTTGTTCATCTACCATCATGGTACAGACCCCTGGAGTCCATCAACTGCACACAGTCCCTCAGCTCATCACCAACACAAGTGACAACCATATTCAAACACAGTGTATAATAATGTGCATAAATATTACATGGAACATCATCTGAACAAAATGTGAGTGAGCTGTACTTGCAGTGTTATAGTTGGCTTGACAGTTTCCCAGTATTTGAAAGCTGTTGCATTGTTAGTGCATTGCTATGGAAGCCCTTTGATAAACAATAAAAAAAAGGTTATTGTGACTATTTATCTCTCAACTCTGACTTTATTTCTCAGAATTGCGAGTTTATGTCTCGCAATTGCGAGAAAAAAATACAGAATTGTGAGATAAAATGTCGCAATTACATTTTTCTATTTTTAATTCAGTGGCGGAAATGGGCTTTCATAGGCAGTTGCCAGACTTTTTTTTTTTTTATGGGCAAAAAGGTCCAATAGCACTGTCTATCCACCTTTTTCCTGCACCCCATGATGCTTCGCGCAAATTATAGGAGTAGTATGGGAACTATAATACAATACAAAGACGGTTCACTCCTATAGTGCATTGCTATGGAAGTACCTACATTTCACTACTGATTATACCCTGTATGATTGTGTATGTGACAAATAAACAAGAACCTTGAACCTTGAACCTATACTTATGAATGAGAGAAACTGCAACATGCAATATGGCGGGATAGTCCCGCCTTCTAAATGAAAGAACCAATCGCTGATTGGTAAAGTCATGCGTCACTGCAGAGGCCATTATCATAGACATATAAATACATATAAATAGTATGTCTATGGCTGTTATAAGCTCCGGTTCCCATAGAAACCTTAGGCTAGAGCAGCAGATGCGCATGTGCAGTCATAAGCACGTTGGAGCTACGCATACGTACATTTGGCACATCCGGGAACTTAACTGTCAAATTCGTCACCGCCTCTTTTTAGGGGAAAATAAACAAGATTTCCCATAGACTTCAATACAAAATAGCGGCACAAAGCAATGTCCGTACACAGCCGGCAGGCGTGAATAACTTAAGAAATCACTAAGATTAAACATGTCAAGTAATTATATGTCCACCCTGCCTGCCATAGAGCGTGAAAGACACATCCACAAACTTAATTTGGTTAATTTATAAACATGTCTTTTCATTCTCCCAGCGTCAAATTGGTGTAACAACCCCACCCAGTGGCCAGCGGTGTCTTTAAATGTCTATATTATGTCTTTATATTTAGAGTACTGAGTGCACTTTTCTGTCAAACCAGACAACTAGCCTGGCTTAGCTTTCGATAGCATCATCCGTAATTCATGATATTTCCATAACAGCAAGATATGGATGATGAAGGCAGGTAGCCTGGGCTAGTTGATAACGGACATACACTAAGACAGCCCAGCAGTTATCTATCTAAAATAACACGATGATCATGATAGGTTGAAAATATTGGAGTTGTGGGAAGCTTAAGGTTGCTAGTGTCCTGCTTTCTAATCAAGCTTGAGATGTCATGCAATACATTATTATTGAGATAATATTGTTCAATAATGTTTAGCCTGTCTGTGCTGTATGGCGGTTTGTTTTCCCCTAAAAGTGGGCGTGAATCTATTCAGAGACATTCTTTGACGCTGCGCCGGTTGTGAGGATGCGCATTGGCTTAGACTGAAAAATAAGCTTTTTAAACGCTATTTGAGCATAAGAAACGACATTCATGGGGCAGTTCATTTCAGACTTAGTTGCTGATTTGAAATATGTAATTTAATCGCGAGTTCAGCGAGCAGTTTTTGAGATTTCATGATTCCCTCATTCATTTAGATAGGATATTGGTCTTTGAGCTGCCTGGAGGCGTTGCAAATATGGCGGCCGAGTGAACAGACTTTCCTTGAAAGGGATTTTGGTAACTTCTGTTTACACTGTAAACCAGGGGTCACCAAGTTCGGTCCTGGAGGGTCCCTGCAGAGTTTAGCTCCAACCCTAATCGAACACACCTGAAGCAGCTAATCAAGGTCTTACTAGGTATACTTGAAACTTCCAGGCAGGTGTGTTGAGGCAAGTTGGAGCTAAACTCTGCAGGACACCGGCCCTCCAGGATCAAGTTTGATGACCCATGCTGTAAACAATCAATCAGCATAAGGTTCGCTCTATGAGCGTAATAATAAGCATTTTTAAAAACTGGGTGCAATGAGGTGACATTATTTTACTAGTAATATCAATATTTCATAACATTTACATTACATTTAGTCATTACATTTTATCCAAAGCGACTTAATTGAGGACAGTGGAAGCAATCAAAATCAACAAAAGAGCAATGATATGCAAGTGCTATGATAAGTCTCAGTTAGCTTAATGCAGTACACGTAGCAAGTTTTATTTTTTTATTATATAATAAATAAAAAGAAAACAGATAGAATAGAAAAAGAATAGAGCAAGAGGCCTTTTATGCTTTTGTTAATTGTAAAATAAATAAAAAGAAAACAAATAGATAGAATACAAAAAGATTAGAAAAGCTAGTGTTTTTTGTTTTTTTAAGAATAGAATTATAATAGAGAGTGCTAGAGTTAGCGGGTCAAACAAAGATGGAAGAGATGTGTTTTTAGCCGATTCCTGAAGATGGCTAAGGACTCGGATTGAGTTGAGCAGGTCACCAGGAGGGAACAGTTAATGTAAAAGTCTGTGAAAGTGCTTTTGTGGCTCTTTGGGGTGGTACAATAATGCGTCGTTCACTTGCAGAACGTAAGCTTCTAGAGGCACATAGGTCTGAAGTACTGAATTTAGGTAAAGGGGTGCAGAGCCAGTGCTGGTTTTGTAGGCAAACATTAATGCCTTGAATTTAATACGAGCAGCTATTGGTAGCCAGTGCAGATTGATGAACAGAGGTGTGACGTGCGTTCTTTTCGGCTCATTAAAAATTAATCTTGCTGCAGCGTTCTGGATTAATTGTAAAGAATTATAAACAAGTGTAAACAATTATATTTTACAGCATCCATGTGAAAACAAATCTGGAAAGAGACACGAGGATTTAGAGAGAAAAATGAACGATTCTTAGTGTATTCCAGGGAATTATTCATGACTCATATTGTAAATTAAATCAGGAGAGCAGACCACAAATGCACAGTACATGTTCTTTTTTCATTTACTTACAGCGGAATACAAAGGAAACATGAAAACAATCAGGAGGAAAATAATGCAGCGGGCTGAAAAGAGCTATTAGATATCGTACCACGTCACATTCTTTTCTGAAAATGAAAAATGAATGAAAATTTACAGCCCATTCAGTCAAAATGACAGATAAGGATTATTTGTAGCGCAATCTTGAAATGATTTGTTGCAGTCTTTTTGAGTGGAAGGGCCTCCCATAATTTAAAACACAGTAGGCTCTAAAAACACTGTTGGGCAGTCGTGGCCTAATGGATAGTGAGTCGGGCGGAAGGTTGTGGGTTCGAATCTCAGGTCCGTCAGGGATTGTCCGGATCGGACTTGTAAGCGGAAGGTTGTGGGTTCGAATCTCAGGTCCGGCAGGGATTGTTGGTGGGGGGAGTATCCTCCTTCAATACCACGACTGAGGTGTCCTTGAGCAAGACACCGAACCCCCAACTGCTCCCCGGGCGCTGTAACATGGCTGCCCACTGCTCCGGGTGTGTGTTCACTTAGGATGGGTTAAATGCAGAGAATACATTTCACTACTGGTTATATACTCTCTATATAATCGTGTATGTGACAAAAAAAACAAAAACACAGTAACCAAGTTTACTGTTGATCAGAGGAGCGGAAGAGTTCGTTTCTTCATCGGAACAGCGTTACATCACTGGAGGAAGCGTTACTATGGACTGGCATTTTGGCCAGACTTATCACAAAAATGCAGCTTTTCACATTACAAGACATTAACTGATGGACTGGAGTGGTGTGGATTACTTGTGATGTTTTTATCAGCTGTTTGGACTCTCATTCTGACGGCACCCATTCACTGCAGTGCATCCATTGCTGAGACAGTGATGTAATGCTACATTTCTCCAAACCTGATGAAGAAACAAACTCATCTACATATTGGATGGCCTGAGGGTGAGCACATTTTCAGATTCTTTTTTTTATTTTTTTTTATTAATTATTATTATTTCTTTTTAGGTGAACTGTTCCTTTAAGGCTGGCCACTTGAAAGAGTAGTAAAGTAAAATCACCTCTCCAAATCATGATTATGTTTTGTTTTACCAGAAAAAAAGAGTACAGGATACAATAATATGGGAAATTATTATAATAACAATGATGATGATGATTATAAGAAGAAGAAGAATATACAGTCATGGCCAAAAATATTGGCACCCTTGGTAAATATGATCAAAGAAGGCTGTGAAAATTAATCTGAATTGTTAATCCTTTTGATCTTTTATTTAAAAAAATCACAAAAATCTAACCTTTCATTGGATAATAAGAATTTAAAATGGGGGGAAATATCATTATGAAATAAATGTTTTTCTCAAATACACGTTGGACACAATTATTGGCACCCCTAGAAATTCTTATGAGTAAAATATCTCTCAAAAGTATATTCCCATTCATATTCACAATTTTGAGCACTCCAGGGTGATTATGAACATGAAATTATCCAGCCATGGCTTCCTGTTTCACAGAAATATAAATAGGAGGGAAAACAAAGCCCAAATTCCCTTAATCATCCATCATAATGAGAAAAAACAAAGAATATATTTCTGATGTGCAGCAAAAGATAATTGAGCTTCACAAATTGGTGAAGTGGCTTTAAGAAAAGAGCTAGAGCAGTGAAAACTACCATTTCCACCATCAGGGCAATAATTAAGAATTTCCAATCAACAAAATGTTATGAATCTGTCTGGAAGAGGATGTGTCTATATCGTCCTAATGCACGGTGAGAAGGAGAGTTTGAGTGGCCAAAGACTCTCCAAGGACCACAGCTGGATAATTGCAGAAAATAGTTGAGTCTCGGGGTCAGAAAACCTTTAAAAAAATGGTCAAACAGCCCCTAAATCACCACATGTTGTTTGGGAGGGTTTCAAGAAAAATTCTTCTCACTCATTCAAAAACAATCTCCAGCATATTCAGTTATCAGACACGACTGGAACTTCAAATGGGACTGGCTTCTATGCTCAGATGAAACTAAAAAACAAGCTTTTTAGCAGCAAACACTCAAGATGGGTTTGGTGAACACAGGGATAAAAAGTACCCCATGTGTACAATGAAATATACTGCTGTATTTTTAATGTTGTGGGCCTATATTTCTGGACATCTTGTTTAGACACATGGCATCATGGATTCTATCAAATACCAACATATACAAAATCAACAAGTGACTGACTGTTATAAATCTTATAATGGGCCATGTTTGGATCTTCCAACCGGACAATAATCCAAACACAAACCTCAAAAACAACACAAGAATGGGTCACTGAGCACAAAACCAAGCTTCTGCTGGCCATTCCAGTCCTCTGAGCTGAACCCTGTAGAAGATGAGTGAGGTGAACTGAAGAGAAGAAGCTGTGAATCTGAAGGATCTGGAGAGATTCTGGATGAAGGAATGGTCTCTGATCTCTTGTCAGGTGTTCTCTAACCTCATCAGGCATTATAGGAGAAAACTCAGAGCTGTTAAACTAGGAAATAGAGGTTTCAAAAAGTATTGAATAAAAGGGTGCTGTTAATTGTGGCCGATGTGTATTAGAGAAGAACATTTATTTCATAATGATATTTCCCCCCATTTTAAATTCTTATTATCCAATGAAAGGTTAGATTTTTGTCATTTTTTTAAATAAAAGATCAAAAGGATTAACAATGCAGATTAATTTTCACAGCCTTCTTTGATCATATTTACCAAGGGTGCCGATATTTTTGGCCATGACTGTATGTCTCAGTAAAGTAAACAGTTATTGCCACATTCATTAAGCAATGACAGCCTGTCCAACTTTATTGTTTTAGGAAACCTTCAGGCTCAAAATAGTTAAAAAAAAGGGCCTTCTGGAAATGGATGGAATTATATCTGCTGAATATAAAATTTCCCAAGTAAGAAAGTCAGGCTTAAAGACAGTAAACTGAATTATGAATCTGTCCGTTAGACAACATCTTCCATGTTAGTGATCTCTGTAATTAACAGAGCAGATGGTGTTCGAGAGCTGCTGTCTTTCATCTGTCGTGTGTTATTGTTCTCCAGACTCATCCAGGTGAGAGTAATTATCCATATGCACACATGACCATCATCATGTGAAGAGGGGCCTCACCCAGGGGCCGTGTTGCTGCCAGACAAAAAGGCACCTGAGAGAAGTGGGCTCTTCAGGGAATATCACAGAACGAGGAGCTCCAGCCATATGTCAGACCTGTTATTGCATCATCAATAGTAATAATCTTCCTGAAGGAGATTGATCTCAAGAGGTTCTGCTCTCACTAATCTGGACTGACATTAATATGTATTGTTTGAAATGCTTTTATTTATTATACTTTCATTACTTTTAATCAGCAAGGATGCTTTAAAGTGATCAAAAGCAACACTAATAATCAGAAATGTGTCTTGAGCAGCAAATCAGCATATTCTGAAGATCATGTGACACTGAAGACTGGAGTAATGATGCTGAAAATACAGCGCTGCATCACAGAAATAAATTATATTTTAATTAGTGCTGTCAAATGATTAATCGCGATTAATTGCATTCAAAATAAAAGTTTTTGTTTATATAAGTTATAGTTATTATTTATATATAAATACACACGATATATTTACAAAAAATGTGTTGTTTACATATTAAATATATTTATATATAAATATTTTCTAAATATATACTGTATGTGTGTGTATTTATATATACATAATAAATATACACAGTACACATACATATATTATGTAAACAAACACTTTTATTTTGGATGCGATTAATCATTTGACAGCACTAATTTTAAAATATATTCAAATATTAAACAGCTATTTTAAATTGTAATATGTCACAGTTTTTACAGTAAATTTTTATTTTAAAAATGAAGCCTTGGTAAGCAAAAGATATACTGTAAAAAGTGATAAGTTGACTTAACTTACAGTATCTTTTGCTTACCAAGGCTTCATTTTTAAAATAAAAATGTACAGTAAAAACAGTAAACAATATTAGCCTCCAAACGCAGTCAAATGTGTCAGAAAAGCATGCTCAAGTAGCCTCCTTTGAAAGGCAGTATACTGATTGTCATATAGAGCAGGAGCTAAATGTGTTTTGAACGTTTGGCTCCCTGTGGTCCTCATTATGAAGATGTGATACACTGCACCAGAGCAGCACTAGAGGGACTCAGTCGTCCCTGAACAGTGTTCACGGTGTAAAGATAGTAAACATTCAAAACTTCACACCTCTGCATCACTTCCTACACCGAAAGCAATTCAGAGCGGAGCGTATATTACTACCCCCTCATTATGGAAAGGAGAGAAACATTTAAGGTTTTTAAAATGTTTATTTGATTTTGTTACACACTGTCAGTCTCTCTCATGTATTTCCACCTTCAAACTCTTCCATATGGCCCTGTGCGCTTTCTTTTCTCCTCATTTCTGATTTCTATAACATAAAACCTCTCATTTCCTTTTAATCCAACAGCAACCAAAATAGAAAAACAAACTATAAATAAACATCTTATATCATACATTTCAATACAATATTTTCAAGAGAAAAAAAAAGTAGAAGAAACAGAATAAAAGACTTTTATAAACTGAGCGCTGCACATCTGACAATACTGAAAACCAGCAGACACGTTTAGGCAAAGATTGTTCTCTTTACAGCATAAGTTGTCAGTTATAAACACTATGACAGAGATTGCGCTGAGCTGCATGGCACAAGAGACTTTCTGTTTAGCTGCAGTGTTTTCCAGAAGAGTTTATGCATAAAACTGATGTTTCCATCACAAAGTCAATCAGCTGTCAATCCTCCAGAACTGAGCTCCTTTCAAAGTGCTTCACAAGAATTCGTTTGTGGATTCTTCAATAGTTTTAATATTCATCATTGGATCTGGCATCGACTGTGCTGAGACATGCTCTAAGAGATGAATATGTGTAATATTTAGTGCTGTCAAACCATTAATCACATCCAAAATAAAGTTTTTGTTGTGTGTGTACGGTGTATATTTATTGTGTATATATAAACATGTATATATTTAAGAAAAATGTGATGTTTATATATGAAATATAATGTATAAATATTTTCAAAATATATACATGCATGTGTGTGTATTTTTATATATACATAAACATGCACAGCACACACACACATACATTATGTAAACAAAAACTTTTATTTTGGATGCGATTAATCATTTGACAGCACTGTGTTCCTTATTCAGAAATACTGTGATCGCCCTTTACTCGAGAAAACATTCGACTGGTCATTTTTTATTAGTGATTACGGAACGAACATGAAACACCTGAAAAATATGACGATTGCAATTTCAGTTGCAGACCGTGAGATTAAAGTGAAACGGTGGACCCAGATGCTCAGTTTCTGAACGATTGGACAGCGCAGTGAAAGCAAGGCACATAACAACACAGAACCACGGACAGCAGCGTCAGTCTCAGAGAAGTGCTTGCTTTTCTGTAACAACACTGAACAGGATGGCTCATGTTTTCACAGGCGTGAGGGTTAGGTCTGTCAGGTCCATCACGCTGCAGTCTGAGCGCGGAGCTGCTGTCTGTGGGTCACACTCCTCAGAGGACACAGCTTCTTTGGCCTGTCGAATGCAGTTGAGCCACTGCTGTTTATTGAAGGCGTCGCTGGCCTGGAAGCAGTGCGTCTGCAGCTGTCCTCCGCTGCGAAACGCCACCCGGAAAAAGTTCTTGGCTGGACGGAGACACACAGAGATGGATATGTTTACAGCAGCTCTTTAGGCATCTGTACGTCTGACCTGAGCAAAGTATTCACAGCATATAGATTAAGGCGGGGATTTTTGATGCCAGGGACTCCAGATACACTACTGGTCAAATTTTTTTAATGTAATTATTTGATCAAAAATACAGTAAAAGCTGTAATATTGTTAAATATTAACATTTTAAAATAACAGTTTTCTATTTCAATATACATGTTCAAATGTAATTTATTTCTGTGATGCAGTGCTGTATTTTCAGTGTCACATGATCCTTCAGAAATCACTCTAATATAATGATTTGCTGCTCAAGAAACATATGTGACCCTGGAGCACAGGTCATAAGTATATTTGTAGCAATAGCCAAAAATACATTGTATGGGTCAAAATTATCAATTTTTAATTTATGCCAAAAATCATTAGGATATTAAGTAAAGATCATGCTCCATGAAGATATCTGGTAAATTTCCAACCGTAAATATATCAAAACTTAATTTTTGATTAGTAATATGCATTGCTAAGAACTTCATTTGAACAACTTTAAAGGCCATTTTCTTAATATGTAAATTTTTTGCACCCTCAGATTCCAGATTTACAAATAGTTGCATCTCAGCCAAATATTGCCTTATCATAAACCATACATCAATGGGAAGATTATTTATTCGGCTTTCAGATCATGTCTTTTTTTAAATCTCAATTTAAAAAAAATTACCCATATGACTGGTTTTGTGGTCCAAGGTCACATCTCTGATTATTATTATTATTATACTGTATGTTAAAAAAAGTTATTGCTAATATTTATGTGGAAACCCCAAACTTTTAAACGGTACTAGTGTAAGTAGAATTCCATCAATCAATCAATCAATCAATCAATCAATCTCTTCAGCAAGTATGCATTAAATTGACAGTATTGACTTTTATAACATTACAAAAGATTTATATTTCAAATTCATGCTGTTCCTTTGAACTTTTTTATTCAAATGATTTTGAATCATTGTTTCCATAAAAACAGTAAGTAGCAAAGACTCTTTCCAACGCTGATAATAATAATGTTATTATGTTTATTAATAATTTGGCACCAATAGTAATTAATTATCAACAAATCAGCCAATCATATGTGAGCAAAATCAGATTTGTCATCACAGAAATAAATTACATTTCAAAATATACTTAAAAAAAAAACAGTAATACAATTTCACAATATTAATATTTTACTGAATTTTTGATCAAATATATCCTTTTTGATGATTTATCAAAATAAATGACTAGTAGTGTAAGATTGACACTGAATTCATGCCTTTAACTAAAAATTGAGTGTAAACTATTGTCCTTCTGCATTATTGACTATTTTCCTATTTGATGCTGTAAAGCTGCTTGAACACGATCTGTAATGTTAAAAGCGCTAGGCTAAATAAATAAAAGCGACTTGACATCATCCCCTTAAGAACGGCCCTCTTCCTAAAATATAAAAGCAGCTATATTTTCATACATTAAGACTAAAAATGTCCCTTTCTCTTAACTTTTCCGCAGACCTGCAGGATCTCCCAGATCTCATTGTGAATACCCAGGGCATCTTTGTGGCGTGTGTTAATATTCTGGCCTGATAAGTCTGGGACTCACTGCGCTCGTTGTTGCTGAAGGCTCCTCGGATGGATCCTCCGAGGCGGATCTCTCCGTCCCGCAGGTCTTCCCACTCCAGATCTCTGACCGGGACGGGCTGCCGGTAAAGCTGATAGCACAGCTGCTCATTCTGAGTGATGGCCCGAGTGATCACCAACACGTCCTGAAACAGGAACACATGCAGCTTCTGCAGAAACAGAGAGAAACAGAGATTGGGATTCGTTACTCACTAGTTACTAGTCATTTAGTTACTGTAATAATATTACTTTTTGCAGTAACTAGTAGTGTAACTAATCACTAATAAGATTTCAGTAATAATATTACAGTTACCATCCATAAAACAGCTTAGTTACTTTTGATGCCTCGATCCGCTGATTTAAAATACAACAATCAAATAATTTCTAGATTTATTTTCATAATTTTCACGACTCACACATGCATGTGATGTCTCCAGTGCAGCAGGCAAGCTTGGAATATGCTTACATTCAGCAGATAGAAATATTGCATTATATTGATTTTGTCAAGAAAAAGGATGATCTGAACACTGTTGTGTGTTACTTTACTCTGACATTACATCCCTCTGATCAGCATGTGCTACATTATATTAAATCAAATAAATAATTATCAAAATTTTATTGTCACATCACCACAGCACAAGTTTTGAGTGAAATTCTTGAAGCGTGCTCCAAACAGTGCAAAAAACAAAACAGTTTAAATAGACAGTACATATTTACAGTTACAGAAGACAATGTGCAAAATACACATACAAACTTATGTACTATAAAGATTTGTTATAAAATACATAATGAAATATAATCGTATATTACTATAATTAAAAATATTTTTGGGTAACGGGGAAATTACAATTAGCTTCAAGCTACACAATTAATGAGATTAATACAACACTTCTGCTTGAATGTCACTGTTAATCACTATTGAGTTTGTAATAACTAATAATGTGGATTTTGGTCAAATGATGAGGCAGAAATATGTTATTAGTAACATTTATGTGGAAGATACACAGTTACAACTTCTGTGGGGCGTGAAGAAAATGTAATGTAACTAGTAGTGTAACTAATTACTATAAATGATGAATTAATGAAAAAATAAATAAATAAGTGACTTTAAACCGTTTAACTGATTGTATTAATCAGTCAAAATTCTTATCGGTCGGTTAACAGGTTAAAATGAACATCCCTACTAGAAAGTAATGTTATTACTGTACTGTAATGCGTTACTAGTAACTAGTTACTACCCAGCACTGCTTGAGGCCACTATCCTGGTAAATCCAGTGACTAGTTCTTCAGGAGTGTGAGGGCAGTTTTTGGGGTTTCTCCTATGGCTAGACTGAAAACAGGTCAAGACTGAGTTCTTACGGCTCCTCTGTTGTTCTTGAGCTCTCCGTGGCAGCTGAGGATCCTCGAGCTGTCGATCAGCAGATCTCTCTGACCGCTTTCCAGATACAGCAAGCGCTCTTTATAGTAACGGCACTCCGACTCGCCCGTCTGAGTGTTAATATCAGCCACGATGCTCTGGATCATGTTAATCTAAAGAGCAGGAAAGAAACGAGACCACATAACACAATCAGGACTCAACTGGATGCATTTGGCGAATAACTTGTACAGTACGAGATGATGTAAGACCCTGGAGCACAAAATCCTTGTCATTTATGGCTTATAACAAAGAACAGAACAATGCCTAAAAGCTGCTGTGTGACAAGGTGTACAGCAAACAAGCTAAAAAACCCAGAACTGTTTGTATAAGCTGTCGACCCTAAAAACAAGCGTTTAGGAACTAAAAAGTAGAGCGCAACGTGTCCTACTCTGAGAACTGCACCCAATTGAGGAAAACTTAATCCGTGACAGGAAGCATTCATTATTATTAACCATGTCAAAGGATTATTTCACCACCCGATGTGAACCTGAGAGGATGGAGATATATTGAGAAACTACATTTTATTGGTCTAGAGCCACTTTTCCTTACATTGCTTTTGTTGGAGAAATGATCCAACTGAATGGCCCAATGTTAAATACCCCGACATCTACAACTATTTGTGTCCTTAAACGCTTGTTTTTTGGGTCGACAGCTTATAAAATCGTAGTTCAGTTTTTTTAGCTTGTTTGCTGTCCACCTTGTCACACAGCAGCTTTTAGACATTGTTCTGTTTTTTTGTTATAAGTCATAAATGACAAGGAGGCAGCTTCCAAATACAAAGTCAATGGAGAGCGTTGGATCTAACCCCCCCCCCCCCCCCCACCCGGTGTGGGTGTGGCCTAAATGCACTCTGTCTCTATAGCCAATATTTTGTAAATCTCCTACCATAAATATATCAAAACTTAATTTTTGATTAGTAATATGCATTGCTAAGAACTTCATTTGAACAACTTTAAAGGTGATTTTCTCAATATTTCGACTTTTTTGCACCCTCAGATTCCAGATTTTCTAATAGTTGTATCTCAGCCAAATATTGTCCTATCATAACAAACCCTACATCAATGTAAGCTAATTTACTCAGCTTTCAGATGATGTCTAAATCTCAATTTGAAAAAATTGACCCTTTTGACTGGTTTTGTGGTCCAGGGTCAGATATTTTCTTGTGACTCACAGCTTGATGGAGGTGCTGGCGGTCGGGGTGTTCGTTTGGCGTGTGTTTGAGGATCTCTCGCAGCAGCAGCGGGTATTTGACCAGGCGACTGCGTGGGATGTCCAGGAAGCTCCAGAGGTCCAGTTTGCGGCTGAAGGGCGACTCCAGACAGCGCTGGAGGAAGTCGTGCACTCGATGGTCCTGCTTCTTATGGTCCAGCAGTGCTTTGGCTGCCACCTGGTTACTGCAGTAGCCGTTGTAGGTTTCAAGACAAGGGAGCTACAACCAGAAAGAGACGCAATCAGTGTCCAGTCCGCTGACTTGTCTAGCTCATGTTCTACAGTGATATTTCAAAGATATCTTTTATCTTAATTCATCTTTCTAAGAGGAAGGAAAGAGTAATGTGTTTGGAATGATATGCAGATGAGTAGATGATAACAGAGTTTTAATTTTTGGGTAATTTACCCCTTTAAATAATAATAATAATAACGCCAACACTGGATGTTCCTCGCACTTGTCAGCAGAGCTGGGTGGATTACTTACAAATTAATCTGTTACTGATTCCAAATTACATGAAAATTATTGTAGTTAGTAACGTAATCATTACATTACACATTTTAGGTAATATAATCAGACTACTTTTAGATTACTTTTGACTTGTCTAGTTTTTACATTTATTAAAATAGGATAATTTTGTACCATATCGATATAAAAACACAAAGGTTTAGAAACTATATTCCATTTGTTGTTATCAACAACATGAAGTGCATTAAACATTATATTACGCCAAGGTTTCCCAAACTGGGTTTGTGAAGGAACTGCAAGGGGTTTATGAGTTCAAATAATTAATAAAATCATAAACATTTTAAGTTACATAAAAAAACTATTAATTTTAAAATTAATCACAATGAAACACTTACTGAAAAATGAAATATTTTATTTATTTTCCTGCATGTCATGTGACCATTAACCAAAAAAAGTTGTTGAATTTGTGAATGTGTGCATTTTAATGTGTTTGAAGGGAGAATCAAAAAATTATGAATAAATTATTGCTATTGTGTAAATAATATGTAATCATGTAATCCATAAAAAAGTAACTGTAGTTTGATTATGAGCATTTTAAAATGTAATTTAATCTAATTACAAGTAATACAGATTATATGTAATCAGTTACTACCCAGCTCTGTTTGACAGGACCAATGTATTTATAATTTTTAGTTTAATGTGTTCAGTGTAAACGGTGTGGACACAGCAAGTATCCTGTAGCTGTTCAGTTCTACTCTCATTATTGTGGTGCATTATGGGATATCAGTATGGTTTCTCTACAAATGGTTTTCGCTTCAAATACTGCACTATGTAAGGCTATAAGAGGCGATTTCATCCAAATGCATTGGCAGGTGAGACACCCCCAAAACACAACTTTTCAAATCTGAAAAGATTTTTGTTTTCAAGATTTATTTTTGCCGTTTTTGCCTTTATTATGATAGAACAGATCAGAGCTGACAGGAAGTGAAGTGTGAGAGAAAGAGAAAGGGGGTGGGATCGGGAAAGGTCCTCGACAGTGTTGCCAAGTCTGCGGTTTTGGGCTACTACACTGTTGTTTTTCATGTCTGTGGGTTAAAGCGACCCCAGTAACGCGATATTTAACCTCTGAAATGCGAATTTTACCGCCAAAAACTTGTATTTTAACCCCCCCGGAATGCAATTTTTAACGGTGGACCCCCCTCGAAATGCGAGTGGCCTAGTTTTGAGTAGCAATTGGGCATTTTTTTTTGTGAAAATCTGGCAACCCTGGTCCTCGAGCCAGGATTTGAACTCGGGACGCCACAAGGCTATTAGGCCTCCAAGGCTCCAACTAAATCTGAACAGATTTTTAAACACTAAGGGTGGGTTGCACCAACAAGGATTAAATTAAGCCAAGTTTAGAGCTAATCGAGGATTTGTTGATCTGGGCTTTATTTTAAATCGAGTTGTGTTGCCCCACTTAATTTTAAACTTAGATTAACAAATCGGGGATTAGTATTCTAACCTGCGATTAAAACCTCCATCTACGATTAATTTTCTCCACCATGATGGATTCGTCATGTAATTAAACAGCAACAATGTTAATATCCTCTGTCTCTGACATAAGTTGCTTTTGTCGATAAAGGAAATAAACGTCAGCCGTCTGTATTTTATTCTGTATTCTAAACCGCTACATAGAGAGACCGTTGATCAAACGACTGATCAATCAAGCAATGACAACTTTGAGGCAGTGCATACAGATTTCATAATCTTGGAAATATATTTATAGTATCAATTAATGGAGTAGGCTATAGCTTATGACAAAACAACCGAGATAAGAGAAAATAACTGGCATGAGTCGCAGAGTTTGGTACCTCCAAACCTGTGGAGCAGGCGTGAGAAATAATAATAATAAGAGGCGCGGCCGCGATCCCGTCTTCTTTTCTTTGTCGTATGCCGAGATAAGCCACGGATTCACATCCCAGACTCGATAGCAGATGCAAGTTTACTACAGGCTGCCACGACCCTCACAATCTGCCGGCTCAGTGCACTTTAATAATAATAATGTATTAGTAAATGTTGAAATTAACACTAACAAAGATTAATAAACGCTGTATAAGTGCAGTTCATTATTAGTTCATGTTAGCTAATGTAGTTAACTAATGAACCTATATATATATAAAAAAAAAAGTGTTACCGTAAATTTAAAGTTAATTCAGATTTAAATCTGAGTTTAAAATTATGGAGCAACAGGATTAAAGTTAATCTATTTTAAATATAAAATAAATCCAGGATCAACATGATGGTTTAAATGTAAACCTGCTTATTTTTAAACGAGGTTTAAAGTTTGGTGCAACAGAATTATTAGATAAACCTTGATTTAATCTAGATTTAAGCTTAATCCTTATTGGTGCAACCCACCCTAAGCATCATACACCTTCCATAAATGTTCCAGAGAAAAACTAGGCATCAAACGCTGAACAACTGAGGATCGCACACTACAAGACTTGCTCCTCATTTCTAGGAGGCACATTTCAAATGAAAACAACGTGTTCTAATATCAGCATCTGAAATCGTTTCGTCTCTGATGGAGGGAACTTCACACAGATGAATATATAGCACAGCGGTGAGGATCTTACCCAGTCCACTAGAATATGGCCCACGTGATCTGTCGAGCCGTCTGGCTTTCTGGCCTCTCGGAGTCGACTCAGCAAATCTAAAGGATCACAGAAAAACAGCTCAGTCTTTTGTCACCACTTCAATGTGTGATGCACCCTATGATGCTGACAAAGGACTGGTCTATAATAAATGTTTTCCTATTTCAATCAAATAACTGTTTTTAGTAATTCAGAGACGGTCTCTATATGAGGTAATTCATGTGAATTGGTCTACATTTAGCTAGGAGCAATTATTCACAAAGCCAATAATATCTGCAGTGTTTAATGCCACAGCTAGATTAGGAGGCAAGCTAGAACAGATGAGATGCAAGTGCATTGGTCTAGGGTTGTGGAGTGGTTAAAGTTTCAGCAGTTCGCTCATTTCACCACAGAGGAACAGAGAGGGTGAAGGTTTTGGAAATCAACTTTGTGCCTCCTGGTGAAGAAACAAAAGGGTGCTGATCTGATTTAGTTGCTCTGTTTATTGTGATATTCTGTGCTCTCATCACACACACAATAAAATAAACTTATCATACTCAAACTAAAAATCAATTTGCTTAAGCAGTCGAGCGCTATCATGACTGGCTTACGGTACAACTTCCATTAGTCAAAGTCAAAGTCTGCTTTATTGTCAATTCTGCCACATGTACCGTACTTACATACAGAGAATTGAAATTGCGTTACTCTTACTCCCTGGTGCATACAGATAACACTAAACACTAACAGTAGAACGCACAAATATACAAATAAGGACATGTAGAAAAAATAAAAATAATAATAAAAAATAGATAAAGTGGCACAAGGCACATGGTAGATAGAGTGCAAACCAGTGAAATACACAGACAGTGCAGAATATGAATGGTGTAGTGCAAAGAGCTTATTAAGTCTATTCTATTCTATTTAAAGTGACAAAAAGAGAGCAGTCTTTATTCAGACTGTCAGAAGAGGTAGTTGAATGAGGTCAGTCCAATGCTGTACAAAGTGAGTGAACGCATTACATTGTGTTCTGATTTGATGTTGTCGTGTCCCATTGGATGAACAGATACTTGTAGTGGGAAATGTGTCACACAGATGAGAAGACGTTGACTTCACGCTCACCTTCGTGCAGGGGAATGAGGGAGTCCAGCGTGCCAAAGATCTGATTGAGTTCATGCTCGGTCATAATAGACAGCTTCAGCATGGGGTCATGATACGCCTGAGACGAAATCACACATCAGACACTCAAAGCTACTCAAGCAGAACTATACGGAAATTTTTAGAAATCTGACAGGAAAACATGATAAGAATTAGAGCAGAATGTAGAAACAGACAACATATAAAATCATATGCTGGAACAGAGTTTTCCAAACAGGGGTTTGTGAGTTGATTAAAAGCTAATAATTATTTAAAGGTGACATATCATGAAAATCTGACTTTTTCAGGTTTTAAGTGCTATAATCAGGTCCCCAGTGCATCTACCAACCAAGGAAACGTAAAAAAAAGATTAACTTAGAGCGCGTCTGATTTCTCTCCCTTGGTGACATGGCAAAGGGATCTCATTATAATATTACCGCCCCTTAATCTGTAAGTTTCCACCCGCTGCGCCGTCATTTTGATTTAGCAAGCGACAACGGTGTAGTAGAGGTTGAACGACTTCTGATTTTTTAAAGTCGACTTTTATGTGATGAAAGTCGAGTCGAAGTCGACTAGTCGCTGTTGACGTCATTAATGAACAAATAAGCCTGGAGTTGTGACTCAAACACCTTGTGCAAAGCTGGCATATGACACAGCGCTGCCCACATGGCTATTGCTCCTATAGCAGCTCATTTTGATCAGTTCTTTTGTCTTTGGTTCGTTATATTTCTCACAGATTTCTGCTCGTTCTAAACCAGATACAGATTAGTAGCACAGTAAAGATTACACTCATATGAATGCATTAGAGCGCGATTGCATGTGAATTATTTCTACATGGCAGAGTCTCTCTACTAGTAGGGAAGCTGTGGGATTTAGTTATTAAGAAATATATGCTAGAACTATTCAGTTCCTAAGCTATTTTATTGAGAAATCACAGAACAGTGTTGACAATACATTTCCGCGCTGAATGATTATGTGCGCGCGTGATGTACGCGCAACTGTCTGTAGCCTATGTGTGTGCGTTACACTATGTGTGTTTGTGCGTTACACTATGTGTGTTTGTGCGTTACACTATGTGTGTTTGTGCGTTACACTATGCGTGTGTGCGTTACACTATGCGTGTGTGCGTTACACTATGCGTGTGTGCGTTACACTATGCGTGTGTGCGTTACACTATGCGTGTGTGTGCGTTACACTATGCGTGTTTGTGCGTTACACTATGCGTGTTTGTGCGTTACACTATGCGTGTTTGTGCGTTACACTATGCGTGTTTGTGCGTTACACTATGCGTGTTTGTGCGTTACACTATGCGTGTTTGTGCGTTACACTATGCGTGTGTGCGTTACACTATGCGTGTGTGCGTTACACTATGCGTGTGTGCGTTACAGTGCAGCAGCGCATTAGATTAGAATGGCGATTAATTTACCTGTTCAATAAGATGTTTAAAAAAAACGTGCATTCTCCCGTTCAATTTCGAGCATCCAGTAATAATCTCACATGTCTTGAGGAGCGCTTTCGGAGTATGCATTTATTTGTCATTTGTTTGGAAACGGAGCTAATTTCTTATGCTTTTGCGCCCTCTATAGGACCAGCGACTAGTTGACGTCAAGCTTAAAGCGTCATGGCAGAGTGATTTGGTCGGTGCAACCCCTACGGTGTAGCAGTTCTAATACCATGGTGAAAGTTTGAGCAAAGCATGCTAACTGTTCTGTGTTTGGCTGCACAGACCACTATTTAGAGTCCCAGCCTCAGAGGAGACAACAGAGCAGTGCATTTATTGATTTATTTACTGTATGCTGCCGTCACATAGATCTAAAATAATCATGCGATTTATTTCCCAGCTGTTTACCTTCACAGACATAACTGACTGTTTTTGTAACTCGTGTGTGTTTTTAACGTATGCTTGTGTGTGAATGAGAACTTCGTTTACTCACGTGCTTTCTGTCCGTGTGCTTCGGATGTGTGCATTCAGATAACCGTATATCAGAAGTTTAAACTAATATGGTTTAAAACGCATGATTTCAGCGCGATAAACATGATAATCAGAACCAGAACAGATGTTTTTAGCAGGTACGAGCTGAAATGTAGGGCTCTATGATGTCCGTGATGCAGTAAACGCAGACGGAATCCAGTCATAAAAACAGAATTTACAGTTTAACGCGGAATGTGACGGAATTTGTCAAAGTTTGGATGAATTAATCAAAAGTAGGTCATTACACTTAAATCAAATCACGATATGGACTAGTATCTGTAAATATTAAGCCGCAAAAGTCGATTTAAATATGAATCCTGCATGTTCTGCGCATCTCTATGTGAATGGAGCAGACGCGCGGTTTTGTTTACTAACGTTACATACACAGCGCGCTCGCGGTGACTTCAGCGTCTGCCGTCTCAATGAGGACATAAATACATAAACAATATCTCCAAAACTGATCTGAGAGTCACTTCACCAGCATTTTACCATTTGATTTGAGTAAAACTAGCGTCATATCATATACACACAGAACTTTAAAGGTATTCACGGCAACCCGTCAAAATAAAAGTCCGGTTTAACTTATTAAAGACATTGTGCCAGAAATAGACTATATTACTATTATTTAGCAGAATGTACGTAATACTACTACTGTTGAAAAATAATAAAACTTTATTTCTTTATTTCTTTAAGAAATACTATCACAGCTCCTGAAGTGTGCCATTGTGGTGTCTTTGGAAAGAAGACCCTTTTAACTTCCAGAGTAATGCTCAAAAATATAAAAAGTAAATGAAGTGCCTTGATAAAAATTGTACCAAATTTTTTTTTATTTCATATAAAAATACATGAAATCAGTCAAAAATAATGTTAATCACATGTTTAATTTTCATTAAGAAGATACCATAAAATATTCCTGCAAATTTTTCTAGTCCCCCCCCCTCTGTTTGAAAAAATATTTACAATTATTGAAGAGTTTTATGTCATTATACATGCCACTTTCATCTGATAACCAGTAAAATAGAATAATAAATACACAATAATAAAAAAAATAACAATTTCTGACATTCAGGCTTTCCTGCTCATACATTAGGGGGGGATCAAAAACTTTCATATGGCTGCCCAGTCAATATTCACATTATAATGCTTTTATATAGACTGCATTCAACTGAATCTGTGAACAGTCAGTACATTACATGCTGATTATCAGCCATAGAGATTTAATCACACAGATACAGGCACATTCTCCACAAAACACTCAAACATATATGAAAACTGCTGAAGAAGAAAAAAAAGAAATTTTTTTGTGCAAAAAGATCGCTAATTAGCCCCACGACGACAGGTGCTAAGCGTGCGTCATGCGCCGTCGCGAGGGAGCGCCAGAATTCAAATAATCAATCTTCCGTGTATCTTTGATTTTTTTTTTTTGGTATTTCACTGTTTGGAATTGTCTGCTAAAAATCGTGCTGTTTTTTTACCACCAAGACGCTAAGGTGAGAAAAATTAAAACATTTCATAACGGGCAAACAATAACTAAAGATGAGACAAACAAAGGATTAACAATCTAAATTACAGTTGTTGTTTCTTTGGATAAAAGTTCGATGGAATGTTGTTCAGTGGACCCTTACTTTGAAACCAGGATAAGCAGTGGAACGTTTGATTAATGTTATGTACTGCGGGGTTTTTTTCTATTGTATGCTTAACAAATTTAGCAAATTTCCGTATGCTTTCTATCGAAAAACAGCGATTTCGTCGATGCTAGAGGCTTAACCTTAAAATGATATATAGTTTGTCAAGATTCATTTTGCTTTTTACTTTATCTGTTTGAAAACAATGACGTGTGCAAACAAAGAGCTCTCAGTGCGCCCGCGTCCTGGTGCAGGTTAACAGGTTAAGAAATAATCACAAAATTTTTAACTTTAATAGAAATCCCCAAATTTGCCAAAAAGTTAATGTTTAATTTTCATTAATTAAAATATAAATTAAATCAATGTTTTATGTTTTCATCTGAAACCAGTAAAATTTAAAACACAACAATTTCTGAGGGGGGGGGGAAAAAACTTTCATAAGGCTTGTAAGAATAAATACAAATTGTTTGTAGCATTCAAATAATTAGACGTGCTAAAACCAGAATTTGGTAACAATAAAACATAAGGTGAAAAAATTAAAACATTTCATAGGCCCTAAACATGCATTTTTGTTACACTTTTAATAAATTAATGTTAAATTGTATAAGTTTCATGATTTTAATTAATTAGACATGCTTTTTGATGAATACAATTTAATTTGACCTTTAAAAAGGAGGGAAAAAATAAAACGTATTTCATAGGGCCCTAGAAATGGCGCAGCTCTATTCTGGAAAGGGGGCGGGGAACAGCAGCTCATTTGGATTTAAAGAAACAGGCACGAATATCAGCGTGTTTCTGCTTCCACTCAAAATAGGCATTTTCAAAATGATATAATAAATGATCTGTGGGGTATTTTGAGCTGAAACTTCACAGACACATGCTGGGGACACCAGAGACTTATATTACATACTGTAAAAAGGGGCATAATATGTCTCCTTTAAATAAAGAAATGTAAAATAAATAAATGAATAGTTGAAATAAAACTGGAAGTGCAATACGACTGACATGCTGTCCGTTTCAAAGTGGTTCAGTTCACAGTAAACACCAACTTAAAGGTTTTCCACCAAAACAAACGTATATAAAGTTGTATATAATTTCGGTCATATTAGTACAGTAACTTGTAGTGCAAAATAGAAGTCCTATAATTATCAAATTTATTCATTCTGGTGGATTTACGAGCCGGGCTAAAACCAGGACTCGAAGGTTTTCAATCTGTATGAAGTGATGGGAAGAACAGAGTGTACCTTCTTGGCCAGATTCAAGTCCTCAGTCAGGTCCTGTTCTCCCTGAGACAGCTCAAAGATGGCCTGACGAACAGATGACCGGAAAGAAAGAGTAGCTTTAAAAAAAATCACATAGGATGCATCTCGCAGACATTCTGGTTATACTGTAAATAGCATTTACCCAAGTTTATAGTTTATGAATGCATTACTCTGTGGTAGTTTGTCCACGTCAAAAGTCTATCTATCCCCATACGACTATATGATATTCTAACCTATTTGTGTTGCGCGGGATAAATAATCACAGATTTCAGCTGAATATGAGACTGGCCTGAGCACAAGTTTTCATTTCTGAAGGCCAGTCAGATGTGAGAGTGGGTTTGGACGGTGGTGAAGTCACCTCTTGTCTCTTGATCTCTTTGGAGGACAGCATATGTCCCAGGCCCAGGTCGAAGGTCTCGCTCCACAGCTTGCTGTCGCGGCGTTTGTTGATGGGCGGCGCGATCTGCCTGCTCCACGGCCGCGGAGCTGTGATCTCCGGCCTGCAGTCCCTGCGGAAGCTGATGGAGCGCTGAGGAGAAAAACAGTTCAGTAAACTCCTCCATTTAAAAAACAATCACTTCATATGTCAGGCTTCACAGGGTTAATAAGCTCTCTAAGCTGTGCCTAAAAACTAGTACAGCAAATTTTGACAAGCTGTTCTTGGTTAAATCTCAACAGTATCAAAGCTGTATGTAATCATGCTGTTGTTTCTGTTCTATTTCTTAAATTGATTGTTTACTTGAATTATTTACATTTAGTCATTTAGCAGATGCTTTTATCCAAAGCGACTTACAATTGAGGACAACGGAAGCAATCAAAACCAACAAAAAGCAATGATACGCAAGTGCTATAAGTCTCAGTTAGCTTAACGCAGTACACGTAGCAAGTTTTATTTAAATTATATAATAAAAGGAAAACAGATAGAAATAGAGCAAGCTAGTGTTAGAGGCCTTTTTTGCTTTTGTCAATTGTATAGTAAATAAAAGAAAACAAATAGAATACAAAAAGATTAGAAAAGCTAGTGTTAGTTGTTTTTTTAAAGAAAACAAGCAGTTAGTAAATGACTAGAGTGCAAGTCTAAAAGGGACAAGATTTTTTTAGTTTTTTTGACAAGCATTACACCATCAGAGCAGAATGGATGAAATGCTAGAACATCTATAAGCAGAGCTGGGTAGTAATTGATTATGTAATCAGATTCCAAAAATTAAGTATTTGTAATTAGATTAAAATACTCGTAATCAGACTAGTTACTTTTTATTGATTAGATATTGTCCAAACAATAGCAATAAATTATAAAGCAATATATTATTTCACCTAATATATTTACTTGAAGTACCCCGAGATATGAGATAAAATATCATATTTGCATGTTCACTTATGGTCGTTCGTTATGGTCACGTCATGCAGGTAAACAAATAAAATATTAAATTTTTTTACTAAGTGTTTTATTTTCATTGATGTTATTTTAATTTTAAATTTTTATGCATTAATTCATTATTAGATTTTTATTAAACTCGTAAACCCCCTGCAGTTCCTTCACAAACCCCAGTTTGGGAAACTTTTACGCAATGTAATCTTTACTGTACTTCTTGTTGTTAATAACAACGAATGGGATATATTTTCTTACTCTTTGTAATTTAATATCATTATGGTAAAAGATTATCGTGCTTAAATCAATGTGATAAACAAGTTAGGTCAAAAGTAGGGTTGCAAAGGGGTGGAAAATTTCCGGAAACTTTCCAAAAATCCCGGTACATTTCCAAAAATCCCGGAAAGTTTCAAAAATGTCTGGAAAGTTTCCGAAATTTACTGGAAATTTTCCAACTTTTTGCAACCCTAGTCAAAAGTAATCTAAAAGTAGTCCGATTACATTACTTCAAATGTGTACCCTAACAGATTATGTTACTAACTACAATTTTTATCATGTAATTTGGAATCAGTAACAGACTACAGTCTGTAAGTAATCTACCCAGCTCTGATCAGAAGTTAACACGGGTTCCTGGAGCAGATCCTGCGGTCGGGCCTGTACCTGCAGCGTCTGTCCGATGCGTTTGAGCGGAGCAGCTTTGACTGGAGGGAGGAGACTCGCCAGCGACGTCACTCGAGACAGAGGCTTCACACGCTTGCTGCTGGGCTCCTGAAGATCACAAACACACACCAGGTGAACACAAACACCTGCAGCTCGCCTGAGGCTTCAGCGAAAATCTCCCTGCAGCGTAATGTGATGCATACGCAACTAAGACTGTGATTAAAAGGTTTTACCTTACCAGTCATAGATGTCTCTGATTCAGTAGTTGCCTCTAGCTATGGAAACTCTTGATTTACAATCCATCTCGAGTGGGCCAATGGATGTTACATTGTTAAATTATTTTACAGCAGAATTCTGCACTACACTTAGACACACCCTAAAAAGTTACGGAAGAGATTTGAATTTTTTTTCCACTGAACTGACCCTAAAAGTGGGACTTTTATCATTACACTGAATTACATGGAATTATGTTTTAAGTCTAAAAAAAAAACAAGAATGTGCTACATATACTGTATATAATACTCTACATTATATGTTGTAATGTGCACTAGCTAGGACCCTGCTGAGCTGATATAGTCTATAAACATCCATATAACCTAAATCTGTTGTGGGCCGTGATGCAAACTGGTGGTTTTGCCATACTGTAGAGCAGGGGTCTTCAACTAAAACGGCTTGAGGTCCAGTAATGAACCCTCCCCACCAGCCGAGGTCCGGAGAATTATATATAAAAACAATTAATGTTTTTTTTGCCAGGCCAGGGTATCTGCAGGATATTTAAGATTAAATTCAAGACCTTTTTTAAGACCTGCACAAAAAAAAAAAATTACTGTAAAAAGCATGATTTACAGTTCAGATGCAGGTTTTCACAAAAACAATCAAGTATTATATTAATTAAATAACATAAATATATTTTACTGCCTTAATTGTTTACATTTTATAACACATTATCTTCTTGTCGTTCACATTTACAACTCTGCGTGTGTGCTGCTTAAAAACATGGGTTGATTCTCACATTGGTCTTTGACAACAGCAGATGTACAGGCTGATTGTAAATGGAAAATCATTCTCTTCCAGCAGGTGGTGCTTTCAGAATGGCAGTACACAAAGCCCAAGAGACAGACTTTGAAACGTGCAGCGCTCATATTTATTCAATCAATGAATAGCCTTTTTAAGTTTAATCGCAAGTTTTGTCTTTCAGTCCCCACATTTAAGACCTCCTGAAATCATAATTAATACTTTCTTGTACCATTTAAGTCTTTTTAAGGACTCATCAACTAATTTTTTAAAATGCCACGTTTTTCACTCACTGAAAGTTTCATCTGTCTGCCTACATGCAGCGCTGCTCTCTGCTCTCAGCACTGCACGCACGACTGCACCCAAACGGCTCTAGAGCTGACCTTGATGTGCTTGATATCAATTTGATTGATTAGAAATTAGCGTTTGTTATTTATTTATTTCATTATGTCAAAAGCCTTCACGGATTCGGACCGGAGTCCGCCAGTTGGCGACCCCACTACCACTACCGTAAAGACTACAAAAGCTGCGCCGGTTGAAATAGAAGCGCCCCGTCGTCAGGTTTTAAATCTTAACCTTCGCTTTTGGCTGTAGGTCCGGGTCCGTATGGGATGGCTTCTGCCTGTTAGTGACCTATGCTGTAGAGTATAAAACAAGGAAATTAAAAAATAGTCAGACAACCTACTTTATAATATTGGGACCCTTATAACAAATATTTGTGATTCTTGCTGTGCATAAATGTACTCAGAAATGTTATTTAGAAATGTATAATTGGCCGAATAATTTGTAGTTTTAGTCCGGTGTCCATTAATCTCAGCTAGATTGTAAGTAATGGACTAGACAATTATCAAGATTCAGGACTGAAATGAGGCTGCGCATGCAAAACATGAAGACAAGCACACTGTTATCATATCAAAGCTTTCAATGTCTGTTCATCTGCACAATAAGCCTTCTCATATCTGTGTAGGACAGTCATGCTGGAGTACACACACACACACACACACACACACACACACACAGACACACACACAGACACACACACAGACACACACACACACACACACACACACACACACACACACACACAGACACACACACACACACACACACACACACACACACACACACACACACACACACACACACACAGACACACACACACACACACACACACAGACACACACACAGACACACACACGAGAACCTTGAGAATAAAAGGTGTTTCATGTGCAAAATTAAAATGAAATGTATGTATAATTTTGCTGTCAGATGTGGCCAAAGAAAGTTTCTATCAACATTCTGAAGACATTTCTGTCCCTAAACTATAATGAACTAAACCCATAGAGACACTTGTAGGTCTCATGCTAGGTATTATACACTATTATGTGAAAAAAGCAGCCTGAATGTATAATACACTGCACATAAATAACAAAATTGCAGAAGCTGAGAGCTGGAGATGTGGATGAGCTCCTCTGATGAGCTCTAATATGATTCTGCCTTATTTGACCAGATGCATAATTGTAGATATGGCTACTGGCCAAACGTTCTGTACATCGCTGCACTATAATATGATTGCTCAATATTTGCTTATGTAGGTCTGAATGTGCCTCCCAGACATGTGGCCTGATTTGTCCGGGATCAATGGATATGTATCATGCTTCATTGAGGGATTTCACTGGCACATAAAACTGCGCTAAACTACAACCGGATTCTTTTCAGATGTTTAGATAAAGACTGGAAGATAAAATAGAGAACAAAAAAAGACTCGTTTAAGACTAACATAAGGGCCCTGTGAAATTTGTTTAATTTTGTCTTACTTTATTTCCTCTCAAATTATGTGTTTTCCGTTGCAGAAAGCATGTCTAATCAACTGAATTCATAGAATTGTATTAATTCATTCAATTTAGGTTCCAGAGTACAGATTAAATCTGTTTTATAATAAACTGTATTTTATTTTTCCAAAAGTTTCTGTTGTATTTTACAAAATAATTTCTTCTCAAACGCTCATTTACTGAGACCCACAGACTTCATAGTTAAATACCAGTCTTTTTATATTGTATTGATCACAGACATTAGTCCATATTGTGATTTGAACTTAATTAAATGTACAGCTCTACTTTTGATATATTAATCCAAAATGTACTAAATCCCATGACATTCTGCATTATAGTAAAATCTGATTAAATGAGAGGATTCTTCAACTATATGATGATAAGTAGTGTTCAATGCAGTAACAGGACTGTTCACATTACTGCTCGTAAGTAGTAGCATGCAGTGTTGACATCTGACTCATTGCATATGCTTTGAGTCTCTCTCACACCTCCAAACCTATTTCCTGTTTAGCTAATATGAAGGCAAACCCACAGGATTCCCAAAATAGAGCTTACATAACACAAAACACCAAGCTGCCCTGTTGTAGAGCGGTTAAAGGGACAGTTCGCACAAAAATGAAAATCCTGTCATCATTTACTCTCCCTCAAGTAGTTCCAAACCTGCATGAATGTCTTTGTTTTGCCGAACACAAAGGCTGTTTTGGGGCACCATTGACTTCCATAGTAGGAAAAAAATACTATGATCCAGAACTGCTCTGTTTCCCACCTTAAAGGGATAGTTCGCACAAAAATGAAAATCCTGTCATCATTTACTCACCCTCAAGTAGTTCCAAACCTGTATGAATGTGTTTGTTCTGCTGAACACAAAGGAAGATATTCTGAAGAATGTGGGAAACAGAGCAGTTCTGGGGCACCATTGACTTCCATAGTACTTTTTTCCTACTATGGAAGTCAATGGTGCCCCAAAACAGCCTGGTAACAAACTTTCTTCAAAATATCTTCCTTTGTGTTCAGCAGAACAAACACATTCATACAGGTTTGGAACTACTTGAGGGTGAGTCCATTTTTGGGTGAACTGTCCCTTTAAGTGAATTCATTGTGCTAAGAGAAGCTGTTAACCAGTCAGTAATTAGACTGATTTAAGTTTTACTAAAAGTGCATTTTCAGTCTGGCTTTCTGGAAATACACATAAATCAGTTACAGTTCTCAGCTTCAGACGTGATTCGTGTTGTGATAAACAGCGGTTCACTGAGCAAATGAGTCATCTGCAGTGATTCAGTGAGAGTCTGGATGATTCAGAGAAAAGACTCCAATTCAGTCTGATTCACCAATCATTTAATAAAAAACTAATCCACAAACTGAGTGATCCGATAGCTAAAAAGGATGTATTGTGCTGTATGCTTTTGCATTGCATCATCATCATAGTATGTGCCTAAAAAACATAGCAGTTCATGCTCAATGACTTTTGTTTTTTTTGTCCAGATTATATCAGCTCTTTGGGCCACTATAGTGGTTTAAACACACTTTGAATAAAAAGCTGACTTCACGCGGAGTCTGTTTAACCCAACAAAGCAAACAACAGGATAGAAAGATAAAACCATCAGTAATCTAGGAGTTTCTCAGCCTCACAGCAGTCTTTCAAACACACTTTTCTGATGCATCTGGACTAAAACATTAGCAGTCTGTGAAGAAACGAGGCAGAAAAACCCAGCGCTGACCTCCAGATGCTCAAACCACATCAGAAGCAGCCAAACACCACAAACATCTGCTACACTGAAGCATGTGATGAGCAGATGTGATTATAAACACACTGATTTCAGGATTTTGCACAAGTCAGTTTTTTAACAATGTAGGCTATTTGGGACAATACACCACATCAAAATAACTCACATAAAGCTCAAATGCACACATTTAGACACCACAACAGAGCAAAGCAGCAAACCACAGGCTAAGTTTTAGAATAAAACAATTAAATATTTAATAAAAATGCTTGCTCACGAATAATGTACATATTCGTTATTATTATGGTCAGAAGTAGTAGTAGTAATGAGAATGATAACTAGTGTTATTCTGTGTATTATCGGAGTTAGTCGGCTGTGTTCATCAGCTCTCACCTGCGGCTCGTCCCCGCGGCCGCTCGCGCGTTTGATCAGCAGGTAAACGGGGAAATCCTTCGCCACCATCCTGATCCTGATCCTGACGCTCCTAACGCGAGGCGACAGACGCACTGCTCTGAGGACTACAGCGGCATCAGACAGAGACACACACACACACAGAGAGAGAGAGAGAGAGAGAGAGATCTGCGTCTGCTCGCGGGGGCGCGCCGCGTGAGAGTGGACGCGGGGGCGCGCGCGGAGAACAGGATTGCTGAACGTAAACAACTGTCGAGGAGCTCAGATTGGGTTTTATATTCGCCTCAGTGAACGCGAACTGAAAATAATTAGATAAATGTGCGTTTCTTTCTTCAGCACATAGGCCTGTTATTTGAAGTTCACGTCAAAGTCAAGTTGTATTTCTTCAGAGGAAAAAACAGTGCTAGTAGGCAATAAAAACAGTGTTAAAGGTTACGTAACTGCTGTATAAACCGCTATTTATATTTCATAAAGTCCAATTATAATGCAGTTCAGATATTACAGCTGTTCTTGAGGCTTCTTGGCTGGTATAGGCCTATTTTTAAAGTGCCCCTATTATGCCTTTTCAAATATTACCTTTCCTGCAGTGTGTCGTGTAGCAGTATGTGAACATACACTTTCTGCAAAGTTGTGAAGCTGAAAGTGCACGATATATAAAGTTATTGTCTATTAAAATAAAGAGTCGGCTCGCAATCGCCTAAAAGAGTCGTTAGGAATTCGAATCTTATTCTGTTACGGCTGTACGTCAGAAGTAACACATTTGCATAACACGCTGTACGCAGTAGACCAATCACAAAGGACTGCGCCATCTGACCAATCACAGCAGCGAGGGCTCACGGGAAGGAGGGGTTTAGAGAGACTGATTCTTTGAACTGCTTCGCAGGAGTCGTTTAGGAATCGTTTAATTAGGTAAAATTAATTAAGAAATTAGGTAAAATTAAAGCTATTTTTTGAGAAAACTAAACTGTTTTTTGACCTTGGATGCATGTAAACCTGTTTTAGGAGACTCGTAAAACAATATTAGCAACCTTAAAAATGGCATAATAGGGGCGTGAATCTATTCAGAGACATTCTATGACGCTGCGCCGGTTGTGAGGATGTGCATTGGCTTAGGGTGAATCCCATTTCTCTGTCTTACCCCTTCCCCTTACCCCTTCCCCTTAGTTTTGCGCGTTCACGTGAGAGTAAGGGCTGTCCCAATTCTCGTTTTGATCGAGGGGTAGGGCTAAGGGGAAGGGGTAGATACCCCTTAAAACCAAGCATTTTCGCGAGCTTACTTGAAACCAAGGGGTACCCAGAACACACTGCGCAACCGGCAACAATGTCGGCCAGATCATCCAGAGAGTCCCATTTTCGGCTTAAATAATTGATTTAAAAATTACGACAGTCTTGTTTTGTGCTCTACACAGTCCTGTACATATATATTTGCAACCATGTTCTTAATTGAAACGTTTTAAAAAATCGCTAGTTTGCTACGCTTTACATCGCTGATTTGCACAACAATCGCAAAAACATCACTAATAAAACCCACGCGATCAACATACACTTGCAGACGCATCTTGGAAGTTTGTGATCAACACTTGTCGCCTCAGGTGACGTTGCAGCCAGCTAGCGACGATGTACGATGACGTAACCGTAACCAAGTGGTGTCTCATTTCATAGGGGTATGTTTTCACCCCTAGCACTTACCACTCGGTTTCGAGGGACAAGGGCTAGGGGTAAGACGAAGGGGTAGGGGAAGGTGAAGGGGTAAGACAGAGAAATGGGATTCACCCTTAGACTGAAAAATAAGCTTTTTAAAGGAACACTCCACTCTTTTTGGAAATAGGTTCATTTTACACCTCCCCTAGAGTTAAACAGTTGAGTTTTACCGTTTTTGAATCCATTCAGCCGATCTCCGGGTCTGGTGGTAGCACTTTTAGCGTAGCTTAGCATAGTTCATTGAATCGGATTAGACCATTAGCATCTCGCTCAAAAATGACCAAAGAGTTTCGATATTTTTCCTATTTAAAGCTTGACTCTTCTGTAGTTACATCGTGTACTAAGACCGACGGAAAATGAAAAGTTGTGATTTTCTAGGCTGATATGGCTAGGAACTATACTCTCATTCAGGCGTAATAATCAAGGAGCTTTGCTGCCGTACCATGAGTGCAGCAGATGATATTACGCAGCGCCTGAACGTAGTCCCCAGCTATATCATAGGCTACTGAGCTGGGAACTACTTTCAGGTGCTGCGTAATATCATTGCGCCTGCTGCACTCATGGTACGGCAGCAAAGTTCCTTGATTATTAAGTGTCAAGTTTTAAATAGGAAAAATATCGAAACTCTTTGGTCATTTTTGAGCGAGATGCTAATGGTCTAATCCGATTCAATGATCTATGCTAAGCTACGCTAAAAGTGCTACCGCCAGACATCGGCTGAATGGATTCAAAAACGGTAAAACTCAACTGTTTAACTCTAGGGGAGGTGTGAAATGAGCCTATTTAAAAAAAAAGTGGAGTGTTCCTTTAAGGCTGAACATGCAGTCATTGCAAGGTGTCATACTTAAAATTTTAAATATTGGGTTGTCAAACTGGGGTCTGAGGACCCCCTGGGGGCCACAGTGAAGTGTTGGGGGTCCTGGGAATGTTGAGAGAAATAAACACACACTCTTAAAAATAAAGGTTCTTTATTGGCATCAACGGTTCTATGAAGAACCTTGAACATCCATGGAACGTTTCAAAAGCAGAAAAGGTTCTTTAGATTCTTAAAATGTTCTTCAAAAGGGTTCTTTTAGGAACTGTTCACTGAAAGGTTCTCCGTGGAACCAAAAATGGTTCTTCTATGGCATCACTGCAAAAAGGAACCTTTATTTTTAAGAGTGTAGTAAAAAGAATATAATAATAATGCAAACAAATAAATAAATAAACAATAAAACTAAATAAGTAAAAACGAATAAAGCAAATACATAAAGATTTAAATAAATAATAAATCTAACAGTGCAGTACTATAGTGAGTAGAATGAAAGAAATGTAGTAGAAACAATATTAATAGGAAATAAAAAAATATTATAAATAAAAATAAGGACATCTAATAAATAAAAATAAGAGTAAGATAGCTAAACTAAATTCTAAAAATGAAATTAAACTAAATAAATAATAAATTCATTGAGGGAACCATGAATGCCAACATGTACTGTGACATACTGAAGCAGACTATGATAACGACCCCAAACACACCTCCAGGACGACCACTGCCTTGCTAAAGAAGCTGAGGGTGAAGGTGATGGACTGGTTAAGCATGTCTCCAGACCTAAACCCTATTGATAGCTTTCAGTCACGTGACCGGCTCGAAGACTTGGAGGGCAAAACATCCATAGAGCTGCAGCACAAGCGTGTCAATTTTTCATCTGTTTCCCAGCCGCAAATATTTTGATCACCTCTCAAAAGAATAAAACAAAGGTATTTCTGAACAAAATGCAAGTTTTGGCCATTTTCAATCCATATTAAGCACCCGCTGCAATATTTCAATCATAAACAGTGCGACAAAACTTTGTAAAAACACTTAAAGTGCAGGTAATATATTTAAAACGGTAATATTAAAAGATCAAATTCAGTATTCACCATATTAATGATGCATAGTTTACACAGGCAAGCAGATGAGGCCGGGATATGAACGCAGTCCGCTTAACGGTTCAGTGTTTTCCTTCTAATGGTTTTCTATGGGAAGCATTTAATGTGAAACTTTGCACATTGTGTTTATATTCTGGCTTCATCCTCTTGCCTGTACAAAATATACATCATCAATAAGGTGTCCACTGAATCTCGCCTTTTAATGCGTTTTACTACATTATTAACGTTCAGTCTAACGTTCAGTCACTGGATAACAAACTCTGTGAACTGCGTGCGCGCATCTCATACCAACGAGAAACAAGGGAATGCTGCGTTATTTGCCTCACAGAAACCTGGATGTCTGCAATGGTTCCAGACTCAGCCATCGAGCTTACGGGGTTCTCCGTGCACCGGTCGGACAGAACGAAAGAGCTCACCGGGAAAAGCAAAGGTGGGGGCGTTTGTTTCTTTATCAACAACTCGTGGTGTGATGAAAGGAATCTACACTCTATTAAATCCTTCTGCTCCCCTGATCTGGAATTTCATATGCTTCTGTGTCGACCATTCTGGCTACCGAGGGAATTTACAGCGATCATAATCACAGCTGTTTACATTCCCCCTCAAGCCAACACAGACCAGGCACTCAGGGAACTGTACGGAAATATAAGCGAGCAGGAAACCGCGCACCCAGATGCAGCGTTTATTATTACGGGGGACTTTAATAAAGCCAACTTCAGAACAATAGCTCCAAAATACTTTCAACACATCACCATCAACACGCGTGGTGATCGTGTACTGGACCATTGCTACTCCCCCTTCCGGGACGCTTACAAATCCCTCCCCCGCCCACCTTTCGGCAAATCGGATCACTCCTCCGTTTTGCTTCTGCCTGCTTATAGGCAGAAACTGAAACGAGAAGCACCCGCCCTCAGGACAGTTCAATGCTGGTCGGACCAATCGGACGCTATACTTCAGGACTGTTTTGATCACGTGGACTGGGACATGTTCCGGGCAGCATCTGATGACGACATAGAGGAGTACTCAGATTCTGTAACGTGTTTCATACGGACGTGTATAGAGGATGTAATTCCGACCAAAACAATACGCATCTACCCCAACCAAAAACCGTGGATTAACAGCGATGTTCGATCAGCCTTGTCAGCGCGGATATCTACCTTTAAATCCGGAAACACTGACGATCGAAAACAAGCCAGTTACGATCTCAGGAGATCCATCAAAGCAGCCAAACGACAATATAAAAACAAAGTTGAAGAACAATTCAACAACAACAACCCAAGAAGCATGTGGCAGGGCATCAACAACATCACAGGTTTTAAAGGGAATAAACCAGCCACTGTGAACATTGCGGCCTCTCTATCGGATGAGCTGAATACCTTTTATGCTCGTTTCGAGGCTCATAACACCGCCCACACAGAGTGCGCTCCCACGGCTGCTGCAGAAGAGGTGAGTCCACTTTCCCTTTCTGTCGCGGATGTAACTCGATCTTTCAAACGGTTGAACATCCGCAAAGCTGTGGGCCCGGATGGCATCCCAGGCCGTGTGCTCAAAGCATGCGCTTACCAACTAGCTGGGGTTTTTACAGACATCTTCAATCTGTCCCTCTCTCTGTCTGTGGTTCCCTCATGCTTCAAAAAATCCACCATTGTGCCCATACCAAAGAAAAATAAAATCACATGCTTTGAACGACTGGAGGCCCATTGCTCTGACACCCATCTTCAGCAAGTGTTTTGAGAAGCTCATCAGAGACCACATCTGCTCTGTGCTGCCTGCCTCACTGGACCCACTACAATTTGCATACCGCAGAAACCGTTCCACAGACGACGCTATTGCCTTCACCCTGCACACTGCTCTCTCCCACCTGGAAAATAAGAACACCTATGTGAGGATGCTGTTCGTGGATTATAGTTCAGCATTTAACACCATAGTGCCTGCCACACTGGTTGCGAAGCTCCAGACTCTGGGACTGAACAGATCTCTGTGCAGCTGGATCCTGGACTTCCTGACAGGCAGAAGTCAGGTGGTCAGAATGGGCAACAACACTTCATCTCCCCTGATCCTCAACACTGGTGCCCCGCAGGGCTGCGTTCTCAGCCCACTCCTGTACTCCCTGTACACACACGACTGTACAGCTACACACAGCTCCAACGTCATCGTCAAATTTGCCGATGACACAACGGTGATAGGCCTGATCACCGACAACGATGAGACGGCCTACAGAGAGGAGGTGAGTACCCTGACTAAATGGTGCCAGGAGAACCACCTCTCACTCAACATCGACAAGACCAAGGAGCTGGTGGTGGATTTCAGGAGACAGAGCAGAGAACACACACCCATCTCCATCGACAAGACACCTGTGGAGAGGGTAAACAGCTTTAAGTTCCTCGGCGTTCACATCACCGAGGATCTCACATGGTCCACTCACACAGGACGCAGTGCTGAAGAAGGCACATCAGCGCCTCTTCTTCCTGAGACGGCTGAGGAAGTTTGGAATGAGCCCCAGCATCCTCAGATCCTTCTACACCTGCACTGTGGAGAGTATCCTGACCGGCTGCATCACCGCCTGGTTTGGAAACAGCACCGCTGGCAACCGCAAAGCTCTGCAAAGAGTTGTGCGAACTGCCCGCCACATCGTTGGAGGTGAGCTTCCCTCCCTCCAGGACATCTACACCAGGCGGTGTATAAGGAAAGCCAGGAGGATCATCAAGGACTCCAGCCATCCATCCCACAGACTGCTCTCTCTGCTGCCCTCAGGGAGACGTCTCCGCAGCATCCGATCCCGCACTAGCCGACTGAGGGACAGCTTTTTCCCTCAGGCTATCAGGCAAATGAACAGACAGAACTAATTCACCCTACATCACACTCCCACTCACACAACATGCCACGCACTGCACTTTACCGCCGTTCACTGGACTACACGCACACACTGCAATAATACAACCTATCTGCTATCACTGGATACCATACAATGCACATCCACGACATTGCATATGTATAATCTGTTGCACCTTTGCACAACTATCTACTGCACAACTAATCTGTTGTAAATCTATAATCTGTTGCCCTTAACATATCACAATGTTTAGATGTGTACATAATGTAAAATGTGTACATAGTGCATTGGTAACTAAGACTGTCTTTATAGTACACTGTGTGTATTGAGTATGTGTATGTGTATTTTGCACATTGTCTTCTGTACAGTCTGTAAATATGTACTGTCTATATGTAAACTGTTTTGTTTTTTGCACTGTTTGGAGCACGCTCTCAAGAATTTCACTCACCAAGGCACTTGTGCTGTGGTGATGTGACAATAAAAGTGATTTTTTTTATTTTTTTTATTACTTGATGCAATCTGCGTAAAAATAGCTGGCGGTCAGTGAAGCAAAGCTTGGTTTTGCCCTCCAGGTGGACGTTCCTATAAGAGTGTGACGTCACGTGAAAACTATCAATTGAGCATCTGTGGGACATCCTTAAAAGGAAGGTGGAGGAGGTCTCTAACATCCTCCAGTGACAACCTGTGAAGCTCTGGTGAACTCCATGCCCAAGAGGGTGTGCTGGAAAATAATGGTGGCCACACAAAATATTGACACTTTGGGCCCAATTTGGACATTTTCACTTAGGGGTGTACTCACTTTTGTGGTCAGCGGTTTAGACATTAATGGCTGTGTGTTGAGTTATTTTGAGGGGATGGCAAATTTACACTGTTATACAAGCTGTACACACTACTTTACATTGTAGCAAAGTGACATTTCTTCAGTGTTCTCACATGAAAATATATAATAAAATATTTACATAAATGCGAGGGGTGTACTCACTTCTGTGAGATACTGTATTTAGGGGTCTGTGGATGTTTGACACCCCTGTTCGAGTGAGCAGCAGCAGGAAACGCGGTCCAGTTTGGCAGGTTTTGCTCTGTCCCGGCTGAGCGGTTCCTGTGATTGTGCTGCTATCAGGCGTGGGGAAGTGTAGCGACCGCTCAGATCAACGCCAGCCAAAACACTGACGGTAAACAAACAGTCGCCTCAACGAGGTACCACTCAAATAACCCCAAACCGCTCCTGAGTGGTGCTGGTGACCTCTGCACATGTGAGATTCACGGGTCACCTAGTTTTCACATATATGGCTTCTGTGGCCACGACAGTCATTAAAGAAGTGACCCAGTTCTCGCAGACCTCAGACAAAACCACGGGCTGAGGGTTTAATATTTTAGTACTTATACTTCCAGAGATGAGTCTTATTAAAATTTTCAGAAAGGAAATGTCTAAAGCATGCTGACAGGAAATATAAGGATCATAAAGGCATGGGCAGCTTTTGCCATCATCCTTCTGACTGTCATTGCATTGAAAAGATTGTCTAAAGCACTGATACAGAAATCACATATCATTGTCATTTCATGCAGAAACAATCATCTATTGTTCATAATTGTTGCTGTTGAATTTCATGCGTGAGTAGGTGTTATTAAAGGGATAGTTACTCCCCTTCATGTCGTTCCAAACCTGGATGAGTTTCTTTGTTCTGACCCTTTTTCTGTTAGTAAACATTGGGAGGTTTTTCTGTGGGCGGAGCTTAGCTGGAGGCAGAAAGAGTCCACTGACCGCTTCACTAACACTAGCTATGAAGTCTGTTAGCTTGTTTTTTTAACAATGGCTGGAGAAAATCCTAAGGTCACTCACTGACTGTTATTTAAATAAGTTAAAATCAGATTGGCCGACCCTACGCTCATGGATGGCCGATCTGACCGGATTACCTCCGGTTGAGTGACTATAGAGAAACCTAACGTGTAGTAAAGAGAAACTCACCTGTGTCTATGTAGTCATGAATATGTATATATATATTTCAATTTCATCAGGCAACTATTTTTACAGCTAACGTTGAGACGTGAGAGTGAACTAAAACAAAAAGTAAGTTAAACATTCAATGTGATGGATATATTATTTAAAGATGTATGTATCATGTAATGGCCAAAGTTATTTTAAAATATATACATCCTGTAAATTATGTAAGTTAAGTTTACAGTACATTTAAAAGGAAGATGTGAAATTAATTTTGATCTTTCTGTATTTGATTATTCTTTCTTACTAAGTTCTTAGAAAGTCCAGCCACTATCAATCACAACAATGTATATTACAGATGATTAAGCATATAAATCGTCATTTTGTTGTTTTACACACATGCACACAGACATTATTTCATAGTTGTGAGATGCATAAGAAATCTTTAGACACGTAACACAAACCATAATCCATAACAACAAAAGACGATACTTTATTGAACCTTTTCTGATAAGAAGTGTGCGCTGCAAACGCGAGCATTTTTGATGATGGTTTCTGTCCAGTCCGCTCATTTTATAGCGTTTAACTACAGCTGTCGTCAGTTTTTTGGATGGCAGTGGCAGCAGGTATGTGATAAAATTTCAAATTGGAGCCTGTACTACGTCGATTCTTTCACAGCCATATCACCCTGCAGCCCAAGACCGGTTGCCCACTGAAGCTAAGCAGGGTTGAGCTGGTCAGTACCTGGATGGGAGACCTCCTGGGAAAACTAGGTTGCTGTTGGAAGAGGTGTTAGTGAGACCAGCAGGGGGTGCTCACCCTGTGGTCTGTGTGGGTCCTAACGCCCCAGTATAGTGACGGGGACACTATACTGTAAAAAGCACCGTCTTTCGGATGAGATGTTAAACCGAGGTTCTGACTCTCTGTGGTCATTAAAAATCCCATGGCACTTCTCATAAAGAGTAGGGGTGTAACCCCGGTGTCCTGGCCAAATTCCCTCCACTGGCCCTTGTCAATCATGGCCTTCTAATAATCCCCATCAACTTGATTGGCTCTATCTCTCGCTCCTCTCCACCTGTAGCTGGTGTGTGGTGAGCGCACTGGCGCCGTTGTCCTGTGGCTGCCGTCGCATCATCCAAGTGGATGCTGCACACTGGTGGTGGTTGAGGAGAGACCCCCCCCTCCACATGATTGTAAAGCGCTTTGGGTGTATGGCAATACACAATAAAAGCGCTATATAAATGCATCATTCATTCATTCATTCTTGCATCCAACATCACAAGAAGATGATATTTTAAGCTCCTTATGTAGCCAAATCTGCACTGGTTTGAATGGGCCGCCTCCAGTTTTCCTTTTGTTTTGCCTCCAGCTAGCGCTGTGACGTAATCGTGACGTTGGCGCAAAAAGGGTCTATTCTCTAGAACAGTGCTTCCCAAACCTGTCCTGGAGGACCCCCTGCCCTGCACATTTTGTATGTCTCCCTAATCAGACACACCCAATTTAGTTCTTGCAGTCTCTACTAACGAGCTGATGAGTGGAATCAGGTGTGTTAGATAAGGGAGACATACAAAAGGTGCAGGGCAGGGGGGCCTCCAGGACAGGTTTGGGAAGCACTGCTCTAGAATGTTGGTAACCAAAAATTTTTTGGATCCCATTGACTTCCATAGTGTTTTTTTATTTGAAACAGTTAACAACATTCCTCAAAATATCTTCTTACTTTGTGTGTTCCACACAACAAAGAAAGCCATACAGGTTTGGAACGACATGAAGGGGTGTAAATGATTTCCATTTGTGGCTGAACAGGTTAAAAGGTTTGTATTGACATGCTGTGGTTTGAGAGAGAATGTGTTATGTATTCAGTGCTAAACTAACTAGATCTGATTTCATTCAGAAATGAGTAGGACTGTTAAACTCAGAACTCAGATTCATGATGAAACTCAAACACAAAAGCTTTACTGAGCTTTTTAGGCCAAAACTAACATTTTGTAGCAGATTTTGTGTGAGGATCACATTTATGGTGCATTAAAATGCTAAGTAGGCAGCTCAGCAGGGTTTGAAACAGAGCTAAGTATTAAAGACAAGAAAAAGCACAAACCACAGTGATTCAATTGCTAATCAGTAATAATCTAATCACACTCAGGCAAAAAATCAATGAGTCTAACTGACAAAGTGATGAAATCTTAGCCAAATCTTATGTAGACACCATGCCATTTCTCACAAAAAAGTAATGTAATCAAGTGTGCTATTAGTATTCATCTTTAAATGAAACAAATAAATAAATAAGAAAATACTACTTGGGTCTTTCTACTTAAAAATGTCACGTTTAATACTGTGCAACTTGCTGTGTCTGTACTTTGTCAGAGTATTTTTTATTTTGGAAAGTTTTTACTTCAATACGTTATAAAGCTTACTATTATACTTATTACTGCATTTATCATAAAAATATTCATAAAAAACAAATGAAGACTTCAGATGCTAAAACGTTTAAGTCTGACTTCTTTAAAAGACTTCTATGTTTACACTGTAAAAAAATTATGTAAAATTTACGGTAAAAAAATGGCAGCTGTGGTTGCCAGAATTTGACCATTAAAAATACGGTAGCAATGTTTTAGGTTTTACGGTTTTAACTTAAATTTACAGTTAAATACCGTAATTTTATTAACTGATATAATGTTAACATACCAACCTATTAAATTACATGTATATATAAAATTACATGTAATGGCCAATACAGTTTTTCAACGTATATAGTAGGGGAACTTACCGTTAACCATTTAACAGGTATTTACTGTAGCATTTTTACAGTCTTTTACCGTTAAATTCATGGTCATTTTTACAGTGTAGGTTCAGTAATTTCACTTTAATGGCAATGAAAAGGCTATTAGTCAGTTATTCAAATGCCTTATTTTCAAAAATGTCTAATGTTATTTTCATAGAAACTGATAAAAATGGTAATTTAAAAGAAAAAATCTCGGCTGGAGGTTTTTGCATCTGAAGTCTTCATATCATTCCTTGTTATTTTGAACTGATGAAACCAGATCCAGTTCCAATGAACCTGTTGAATCGGTTCACAAATCGCTCAATGCATTTGCAATCTGACTAATCCACACCTCCATGATCTGTTCAAAATGAGCCAAGAACTGTGATATTGTCTATGCTTGAATGGTACAAACATCTAACTATCACCACTAACTAAAGAAAGTGAATTTTAGTGTTGATTTCTGTAAATGAATATCAACTGCTGAAAAAGTGCAATATTAAAAGTCAATAAAAATGCTTGAATGTGGACAATTTTACTTTAAATACTTTTAAAAATATATATTTTTACTTTTATTCCAACTCTATTTCACTACCAATTCATACATATTTTACGAGGTGGCTAATTCGTACGATTTTGTACGATTTGTCTAGACCCCAGTGACGGATAGATTTAGGGGCGGGTCATTCGTACGAATTCATACGAATTGGGGAGCTCGTAAAAAACATACGATTTAGCAAAAATCATACACATTTGTACAAGTGAGGTCATACGAATTAACCACCTCATAAAATATGTACGAATTGCCATGAGATTGAGGTGGTTTATTCAAGTAAAATTGAAAATGAGTACTTTAACTGGATTCATATTTTATGGTATGTGCACATTTACTCAAGTACTTGATGAGTGTACTTCGTCCACTACTGACGTCCCACAGAACAACAGGCCCAATATAGACACAATATCATGACATAGGACTTCAAGAGAAATCTTCATGGTCTTTCAAGTGGTTTCTGTTCCTCCATGTGTTTCACTGACTCCATGAACTTCCTGAGTTTACTATAACTCACAATGACAATATCACAACACACAGTCACCGGACAGTTGTCATCACTCTGTTATTGTGCTTCATCGGATAAAGTAAACCATCCTGCTCTATTTCCAATGTGTTTTCTGGCATAGCCGATGACGCAGATGACAGTTAAACACCTCTCTCGTATAGGGGTGGTTTGTCAGACAGAGATTAATCCTAGTGGTCCTAGACTAAAATGGCCCTTCAAACCAGATTAACAGAAACCTGCTTTTTCTCTCATGGTTTTAAGTAGTCTTAGACTTAGTCTAGTCCAGAGTTTAATAGGCTGATTTCCTGGAAGAAGTCTAGAGCTACTTCAGGATTAAATTGGAGGCAAGTTTAACTTCAGATTAACATTGTGTTTCCTAGACTTCTAGGGTTCAAGAACCTTAATTTTGCCCATTATAAGATTTGATGCCAATCTATCTGAACAAGATGACCTCTGGCAGAAAAACAGGCCTACAACATTAAAGATCCAGCAGTATATTTGGTGGTACACATGAACACCGCGATGAGTTTAACAACACTCGCAGCACGGATTACAGTTCATATCCGCACCGCAGTGAGCGTGTTTCCAGTTTTTATGGACTTATTAACGTCTGTAAATGAAGAAATTTAAATGTAAATTAGTAGTGAAATTTCACAGTTGTACTATAAAATAAAATGGTTATTTAAATGCTTAATTTCTGCCATATTAAACTTATAATTAAGATTAAGCTTATAGTAATGTCAATTGTTTTTTTTATCTCAAATATTTTGGTGGGTCTTGGAATGGAAAAGTTTGGGAACCCCTGCTTTAGACAATACAGTGTAGGCAGATTCACAACATTATCTGTTGATTGAAACCCTTTAATTATTGTCCTGTTGGTGGAAATGGAAATGTTCAGTGTTTTAGCTATTTTCTTATTTATTTATTTTCTTACTTTCAATTTTCTGCTATTTTCCTGACTTCATATATTGTGAAGGTCAACAATCTGTTGCTACACAATCAGAACTATATTGTTTGGTTTTTCTTCTCTCTCTATCTATCTATATACGTATATACAATATAAATGCCTAGTTCTGTCATGAAAGTCTAGATGGCGCAGGCTGATGAAATGATCCATGTGCCATGAAATCATTACAAACATTTTATTTTCTTATATGCCACAGCTGATGTGTGCAGTTTATTTAAGATTATTTTTTATTTGTCACATACACAATTACATAGAGAGTATATAACCAGTAATGAAATGTATTCTCTGCATTTAACCCATCCTAAGTGAACACACACCCGGAGCAGTGGGCAGCCATGTTACAGCACCCGGGGAGCAGTTGGGGGTTCGGTGCCTTGCTCAAGGACACCTCAGTCGTGGTATTGAAGGAGGATACTCCCCCCACCAACAATCCATGCCGGACCTGAGATTCGAACCCACAACCTTCCGCTTACAAGTCCGACTCGCTATCCATGAGGCCACGACTGCCCCCTTGCTTTAAAAAAAAGTTTCCTCTTGTTCAGTAAAGCTTTTTTTCTGCCATTGTTTTCCTTAGATTTGCTTCTCATTTCCACACAATTTTAAGCTTTTCTTGGTTCATTCCATGTTTGATAGGCAACCTCTGCCATGCCAATTCATATCAGCACAGTTGGTTTTAAATTAATACTAGTATTTATTTTAGGTCAGGACTCCATAGTCCAGGTGTTAGTAATCTGTACTTAATCTGTGTTTCAGAAAGCCATATATTAAGACACGATTAGCTATTCTAGATTAAGGCCAACTCCTGGTTTAATTTAAACCCATCTCGCGCTCCTATCTCTGATATTCTGTTCTCTACATATGGCTTGTGTCCCTAATTCAATGTCTATAGGATTTTTCACACATTTTATTGTCCATCAAGTGAAAATCATGAATCTGATGATTTACTGGTGCTCAAAAAGTATAATTGGAGATATGATTTAGACCAGGGGTCACCAAGTTCGGTCCTGGAGGGCCGGAGTCCTGCAGAGTTTATCTCCAACCCTAATCAAACACACCTGAAGCAGCTAATCAAGGTCTTAACAGGTATACTTGAAACTTCCAGGCAGGTGTGTTGAGGCAAGTTGGAGCTAAACTCTGCAGGACACCGGCCCTCCAGGATCAAGTTTGATGACCCCTGATTTAGACAAATAGTGCAGGGCGAGTAATGAAATCCTAATACTCCGGATTAAAGGATATATGCTGTTATATTTCAGTTTAGTTTTTGTTTGACAGAGACAGTATTTCAAATTCAAGTAAGTTTTATTGAGCCTCATATAAAACCATGATACCACATAAGTAGGTAAAAGACACATGATGTAACTTCTTCATAAAACATCATGCACTTTATAATCTGTGTACTGTTTTCATCTGATCAAACGGCAAGCTATCATCGCTCCATACCTGTTTCATGAAAGACCCTGTAAAGATGACCACAACCTGATGAAGACAGTGTTACAAACCTGGCTAAACATCTTTGATGTGAAAGACCGATAAGCTCTGCTGCTCACTGTGCAAAAAGCCCTGGCCTTTAATCTGAACCTAATTGGAAATCTTTAAAAATGATATACATGCATTCAATTTGCTCTTGAACTACAATTTCCAAGATGCAGGATGTAAATTATGCATATATGTAAAAAAAAAAACCCCCAAAAAAATCATCAACAGGAATTAAAATTAAAATTCCTTTGGGTTTAGAATGAGTTTAATAGCGACAGGTGGAGGAGCATAATTTCCTGTGACATTTTACTGATGGACCATTGTGCAGAAAAATAGATCACGGAGGAAATGGACAGGAAGATAACATCTCAACTGAGCTAAATCCTATAGAAACCGGTGGCCCCGAGAGAATCAGAGACTGGGACATGATTATTGTAATGTTTTTGAGAAAGTAGGGCACAGTCGGGTGTCAGAGGAGATCAACATTTGTTGAAAGGTTTCGGCTTTGTAGTGCCCTCCAAAGGGTGCAGTAAATGTCACTTCTGGAGTAGTGTGCATTCACCTGTGGAGTTTCTCAATCTAGGTCAGCAGATATTGCATTTGCGTCACTTTTAACCTCTTGTCAACCATGGGCCAGAGTTTTTGTTGCTCGACAATGAATTTAAACACACATAACAAAATACCTTGTGTTTCAAATCACAAGAGATGGTGGTGAAAGCACTAGTGAAAACACCTTTGCATTCCTGTTTTGATGTGGAATGAACAAAAGTGACAACTTTTGTACCCTTTTTTCTAGAAGTCTACAGGTTACTAGTGTGTAGGTACAATATTTTTTTTTTTTTGTTATCAACTTTTTTTTTTTCATACATAACATCCAAAAAATAACAAAACAAAACAACAGACACATACTCAATATCTCAAAAGTCCAGTCAAAAGGGAGGGAGAGAGGGAAGGACAAGAAAAACACAAAAGTCACTCCTCCATACAATCACGTATATCAAAGAGAAAGCACTGCCAAGCATCAATGGTCGAGCTTGGCCCCATTGATTCGTGCTGTTGTACATTCATAAGTCACTATTTGCAGGAGGCTATGGATCCAATATGTTTTTCCACACATGTGTGGTGTAAACCAGTTCTGGATTGTCTTCTTCGCAGCTGTAAAACCAGCAAACAACATTCTCCTTTGCATTGAACTTATATATCATCATTAAGAAGACACAAACTTGGGTTAGCAAGCCAATCAATTTGCAGTAATGATGATAAAACCAGGTTTACATGTGTCCATAGACCAATAATGATAGGACACTCCCAAAACATATGAAGAAAAGTACCTGATGATGTAGTATTACATATATGGTTATGTTTGCTCTATGAATGACTTTGAAGTGAATAAGACGATGAGCCAGATTTTTAGATGTTAAACTGAGATTAGACCACACTCTCTCCCAGTCGACAGATAAATTAAGGTCAGATAATTCCCTATTCCAAATACTTTTAATAGAAAGAGGTTTTGTAATGCAATCAATAATTTTATTATATATTAAGGAAACAGATGGCCGACCAGCAGATGGTGCAATCCAGTCCCGCATAGGATGAGAGGAAATAGAAGAAGACCAAGGAACACCATACGCTTTGAGAGCAGAACGTAATTGAAGAAAGACAAAATATGCAGATGCTGGTAGACAAAATTTGGTTCTTAATGTCTGAAATTAACAGAGGCCCTGGTTATCATATATATCACAGCACGTGTTTACACCCAAAGAAGACCAAGAGGGTTGGACAAATGGACGATTTCCGCATACAAAATTAAAATTGTGCCATAAAGGTGTACTGTTACAAAATTTGAAGGGTCCACCTATCCGACGTTCAACCGTTTTCCAGATTTTAATAGAGTTGGCCACAACCGGACCAAATTTATAATTATCCCCTTTTTTATTCCTGTGCCAGTAAATAAAATATCTTGGAGTCTATTTGGTTTAACCTTGTCAGCTTCGATCACTCTCCATGAAGGTACAATCATTTTAAGATATATTTGATCTTTAACTGGCACTAGTTCCCCTGATGGACAAGCCAGAAGAGATTGTTCTATGTTTCCTCCTTCCTTTGTGACAGCTTTCTCTTGTTTGTCTCAAAGCAAACGGAAACCTCTGTTAAGGTGTAAACAGGAAGAGCAGGCGAGTCTACTGGATTATTAACCGTTCTGAGGTGGTTCAGTATCATATAACCCTGCAGTTCGACTTTGTAGGCCATCTGTAGGGTGTCCTCCAGAATAGATCTGAAGGTTTATTGGATTTAAAGGGCTAGTTACATAATGGCAGTTAATTTAAGTCTTCCGTTGAAGCAGGTTAGCACTGTGCTGGGTTCCTGAACCACCTGTACTGAAATAGCAGTCAATACAGACAATCAACAATCATTTTTGTCCAGATTGGAAACACTGGAGGCTAAAAATGAAACTACCTATTTATGCAATGTGGGAAATAAAGATTAATAACTGGATTCGTTGCTTCTAAACCTTGGGGTGAGCTTACAGAAATCTTAAAAAAAAATAAATAGTAACACTTTAGATTAGGAACACTATTCAATATTAATATAAAGTTGCTTATTAGCATGCATATTACTGGCATATTGGTTGTTTATTAGTAGTTTTAAAGCACATATCAAAGCCTTATTCTTCATGACCATATTCTAGATCCCTTAACCCTACCCTGTACCTAAACATAACTACCACAATGACTTTTAGTTAATAGTGAATATGTGTTCCCTAATCTAAAGTGTTACCAATCTTAATAATAGTATTAATTAATATAACAGATACTTTTACCTCTTATGTGGCTATTTGCACATCATTCTCATAGTTCTGTATATTTCAGTGAAATAGCAGACAATTATTTACAATAGCTATTGTGATAAAAGGGGGGTAGGGCACATAAAGAGAGGGCCCAAGACAGAACCCTGGGGGACTCATCTCAATACTAGCCTGCTTTTCCTCAGACTCTCCTCTTTTTTTCAGTTTTTAAGTTATTTAGGTTGTAGGCATTATACCAGTGACACAAACTAAATTATTCAGGACTCAAAAGCAACAAAAGCATACAACAAAACATGTCATAAAAAGGGGCTGTCGTGCCCCAAATAGCCAAAATGTAAGTTTCGTTCCATAGAAAATCTTTCCAGAATATCTTTCCCCATTTCATTCACACTATTTTTCAAAATGCCCAATGTCCAAATTAACCACATCAATGACCCCCGATCTACCCAAATGCGTCTATTTTCACGCAAATCATTCATGATCCAGCTTCACCTACAGAAGAAGTGAGTATAAGGTTTTTTTTTTTAATCTTTGCAAATTGCCTTTCCTAATAATGTGCTAGTTAGCAAGTTCCATGGCTAAAGTTTACAGTCTCTCAGAGAATGGCTCGTCACCACACGGAAGAGAGGGGCGAGGTGAGCAGAGCTCATTAGCATTTAAAGGGACATGCACCCTGTGAACAGAGCTGTTTTTGACAAGGTAAAAAGGATGTTGTTTTACACAACCATTGAGCAATTTTAACCAATGTATGTTATAGACTTTTCATGAAGACTCTAAACTAATCATACAAACTTGTGGAAAATGGGCAACCGATGACCCCTTTAAGGAATAATTATTATTAGAATTATAAATAGTCTGTGTAAATAAAGAAGCCTTTGATATCTAAACAAGAAATCCCATCCAACCCAAGCAAAATTAAGCTTTTTCACCTGCAAAAACAGTAGGCGCTTGATTAAAATCGAAATCAGCTGACATATCTAAACATATGTTTTCTTGTCAACATATGTTCTTTTGTATCTTTAATAAGCAAAAACGACAGCAAAAAAGCCACCTGTGTGCAATTTAGCAGGAGGAACTACATACATTGTGTTCTTTTGCTTTATGGTGAGCTGGAGATGTGAACTCAAACCGGCTGACAAAGCTAGCGAACTGAAATTGCTAGTGACATGATTAGCAAAACTGTGGCTAAATGAATGCACAAACAAGGTCAGGGACAAGACTGTGAGAAAACTAAAACACTTTCTTTTTAAAATAAATGGCTTGACTACATGTTGAAATGTTTTTTGAGCACAGGAGCGAGTGTATGCGTCAGACTCTTTTCTTACAGCACTATTACCCAGTAGAGATAAGCGCCCACGGTGAGCCATATCAATACATGTAGCGAAACCACCCCAGTGGCCCTTGATAGTGATCAATATCTTGTTTTCCACACCAAAGGAACAGCAAGTGGCTGCACAATAAACAATAGCGGTAGCAGTGAAGCAGTGACCGCAGGCTCTTTCAATATCGGCCAAGCTATTGTGTAGCACTGGCAGATTCTGGCTCAGCTTAACACATGTCAGGCAGGCACGTGGCTCAGTCTCCCCCGGTCACTGAGAGTCCAGACAAACCTGAGAGAGATCTGAATGAAAATCTGCTTTGACATGCAGACACCCCTCAGTCTCAGTGTCGGGACATAAAGTATACAGTATATCATAACAGAATAACAATTACTAAATCATGCACAATTTAGAACGCATGTGCATGCTTAAGGCAAAGTGAGGCAATGCAAAGGCATTATGAAGCTCAAGAATTATTTTTAGTAAAAAGATGAGCAATAACAGAATGGATATAGTTAAATATTGCAAAATTGAAAAAACAAAAAAACAATACAATGCAATCACAGGCAGATTATTCACCACACCAATGTTATGTTACCGTCAACTATCTTAAAGACATTTCAAATAGTTTTTTGTGATATATTTGAAATATAAATTAAACATTTTATTATTAAAATAGGCTATTGGCTATGTTTTGGCAATGTTCTGTCCAATACTGATCCACTTGAACAGTATTGCTGCTGTGAGTTAGGGATGGCTGACGCGAAACTAACGTTTCGACACGGTGTCGAGATCCCGAAGCGCAGATGTTTCGAAACACTGCTCCGAAGCGTGATTCGAAACACCCATGTCACGTGACTATGGTGATTCGAAGCATCGGGGCGTGTCACAAGTGTTTCGAGACGTGCATACCTGCCGATTCTGCGTTTGATTGACAGGGTCGGAAACAAATCACACAATTGCACATCTGTCTCAACCTAACTCCCACAAAGTATAAAAGTGGAGTTAACGCATCTTCACTTCGTGGGTTTTTGTGAGGCTGGAGAAATTATATGTAAAAAAAGAAGTAGGCTAAGTCCATCAACAGCAGAACAATTCTTTTTTTTTTTTTTTTTAAATCTTTATATATATAAAAAAGTAAGACATTGTGGCTTGATGTATATTATTGTCTATTTTTCATTACCAAAATAACACTTATTTATTCACAACGAGTTCATTCAGATGTCAGACCGATGTTTCAACACTTTACAAGAACAGAACAATAAAAACACATTTTAATTGTTTATTATAATTTTGTGAAAATGACTTTACCCAGGATTCGAACCCAAGGAGTCAGAATTCCAGTGGAGCACACTAACCACTCCCCCAAATCACTTGGTGGATCCAACTAACACAGCATACGTTATAATTCGTCAATTCGCTTAACTGTTTCTTTGTCGACGCTGTTTCAGAGCAATACTTGAAAATGACCACTAGGTGTCACCGTAGAGACGGGTGTCGAAATGTTTCGAAGCCTCGACACATTTGCTTCGACTGCTTCAGTGTTTCACGAAGCCTCGCTCTGCCCACCACTACTGTGAGTACATTGTCGAAAGTGATTTGTCTATTTTGTGCTTATTGAAATGTTGCCTGAAATGTTGTTCAAACATTTTAAAAAGAATACAGACAGGGACTTGGCAGTCTAACTTCTGGTTTAAAATTAGATTTGCAATCATGTTACTGAATGTAAAATGGCAGATATCTGATATCATATCATGTATTATTGTAAAATCCACTGAATTTTCTAGATGGTGCAGTCCACTGAAGGCGAGCATAGTGAGAACCCAAGTGCAGTTTATTTACAAACATGAAATCCAAAAACCAAACATAATCCAAACAGAAGAAGACTCGACTTGAAACAGACTTGGCATAGCATGAACAGACTAGACTCACCGACAGCGGGTTACAACATAATACACGACAAGAAACAAAGGCAAGGACATGGCTACTTATAGCAAACAAACAGAGAGGGTCACATGACAAGAACAAACCAATCAAAACAAGACACATGACCTGGACAACCAATCGAAACAAGACACATGACCTGGACAACCAATCAAAACAAGACACATGACCCGGACAACCAATCGAAACAAGACACATGACCCGGACAACCAATCAAAACAAGACACATGACCTGGACAACCAATCGAAACAAGACACATGACCTGGACAACCAATCGAAACAAGACACATGACCTGGACAACCAATCGAAACAAGACACAATGAACAAGGGAGCCAGTAGCAAGGAGAAATGTGGGCAAGGGAAGCATGACACAAACAGGAACCAACTAAACTTCAAAATAAAAGACATGAAAACATGAAACAAAACAAAAAACAGACCTTACAATTATATAACTGATATCATCTCAGGTATTAACTTTATTAAATGTATTTAACTTTATTATATATATATATATATATATATATATATATATATATATATATGTGTGTGTGACCCTGGCTGTGAAACCTTTTTAGAATAAAATTCAAGTGGTAGTTGAAGGGGAATGTTAAAAAAATATTGAAAAATTACTAAATAAATAATAAATAAAAACTGAAGTCCATGTTTTCTATTAGTGTTATAACTCATCCCACCAACTGGTTAATTTACAGTTTAAAGATTCACATAAAATTACCAATGTGTAGCAGATAAAAGCAGGAACATTATATCAAATTTGTTTTCAGTTTTCATTTATTTAAAATTATTATTTAAATAATTATAATTTATTTATTTAAAGTAATGATTTTTTTAAAATGGTTTTAGATTTAGTTAGCGATTACTACCCTGCTTGTAAGACTGCCAAACCCTTATTTGTTTTGACTTCCTTTGTGGGGGTCCAAGCTTTAATAGGTGGGCCAGATTCCATAATTCACATTAGAAACTGTCAGTGATTGGAGTGATGAATTGTAAAAGTATGAATAATACTAATTTTAAGGCTTGAGTCACATTTACGGGTAAGAGAGGTGCACCCAAACATGAAAACAATGGCCAGCCAATATCAGAATTTCCCACTCTGGCATCACAACACATCCGTAACAAACCCACCTTCCCAGAATAACCCACTCAGAGCTGTCAAGAGAGTCTACCGCACTGAAAACCAGCTCCTTTTGTTCAGAGCTCATGCTTCGGTGCTTGAAAGGCAGTCTGGGATAGAAAAAAACATGCCTCAAAGCAGATTCCAGGAGTGTTTGGACTCGCTCGCGATATACTTAAAAACAACCGCAAGCTGAAGATATGGAATTTGTCATTACTGGAGCTGTTCGCCTTACATCCCCTCTCAAACGCATTGCATTCTGGGTAGTCTCTGTGATGTCTGCAGATATAAACCCATCAGACTCTTCAACTATAAAAGCACAGGAGAGCTGCAATTATGTCCAATTCAGCTGGAATAACTGTTATTACATTCGTACAGTGCTTTGACCTCTGCACAAACCTCAAAGCCTCCAGCTCTGAAATCAATCAAATAGACGCTGCATCGCAAAAAATTGGATGCATCATTAGAAATATGAATGTGAACATTTGCATTTGTTATAAAGCAAAATGCGGATGTTTTGACAGATGGAGCTCCGAGAAACATGATCTTTAAAATGTTAAGATGTACTCTTTATGTGCATAATGTAAATTATGTTACATTGATTCTTGAACAGTTTGCAACACTTTTTTTGTGCCTAAAGCACATTCAGTTTTATCTGAAACGAACATGAAGTTTTATTACATCTGTTGTTGTCTGTATCACTCCAGCTCAGAAATGAAATGTCAAGTCACTGGCGCTAAACGTTTAATGCTTTATCATTTTTAAAAATGACATACCACCTAGACCCTACCCTATGCTAACTGATAGCGTTAACAAAAGCAAATGTGCTATCAAAATGCATTTGCTTAAACAACCATGTCATTTTATCTTGCTTTTATGTATCTTTGAGCTCTTTCATCATGACTCATATTTCATGGGACTTGTACCTGAGTGCTCCTCAAGTGCACTGCTGTACCAGGTGAGCTACCGAGCAAGTTCACACATGGAGCTAGATAAAAATCTTCACAAACCACACATTCGGTAAAAGCGTTTTGAGGATATAACATAGTATTGTGCAAGGAACTGCTTAAAAATTAGTCTCTATTAATTTATAATCTGCTCCTGTTACCATAATTTCTGTCATGACAACTCTCGGAGGGATTGGCATTGTAATGTACATGGCAATGTTAATGTGTTTGGTATTGGCGGAATAGATCTGCTACTGCTGTCGCAGAGCAAGTACCGAGATTTGCTACTGCCAATACATCCACAACATGGAAATAATGCTGCTGCACATTAGGGCTGGGCGATATGGCCAAAAAAATTATCACGATAATTTTTTTCATATCAGTCGATATCGATAATTATCACGATAAATGTCAAATCTTTATTTCTTTCAAGTTTAAACCCAGAATTTTGCTCCAAAGTGAAAGTTGTAGAAACCAGACCATTAATTTTCCATATATATTAAAAAATAAATATCTAACTAGAAAAATTAATTTCTTAGTTGCTGCATGGTCTAATGAGTGATATTGTTTGGGTTAAAGAAACAGGTTTGGGTTGCCTGATAATATTAATAATAATAATATCACTTTTTTTGTCTCTTAGAAATGCACATTTGATAGTAGCTTGAGTTAGGATGCAGAGGTACATTTTTGTTCATTATCAAAAAAAGTAACATCTAAAAATTGTAGCAGCCTCAGTTTTATACGGTTATATTTATTCTGATCAAGTTTTTTTATTAAGCATTGGTCTCCCATAGTAGCATACATTTAAATCATGATAAACAATTAAAACCACACATATAACACCTCAATACTATGGTAAAAATATAACTATATGGTTTTTAGGTAGCCTATTTGTATGAAAAACAGTAGTCTAAAAACATTCAGTATAAATGCACACATGCCATAGCTTAATCACAAATGCATACACTATAATTATACACCATTACTCCCGTAATAAAATTCAGTGTGAATATCCCACATTTCTGCCACAATACCATGGTGCAGTGAGTGTTACTACAGTAAATCCATGGTAAATGATGGTGGTGTGTAGACTGAAAAGCCTTCTGACTGTCTCGTTACACACAGTGTTTCTCCTGTTAGGCTTTAAATTAGTTTAAATCAGAGTCATTTGTGTTCATCGCTGAATTCAAGCGCTTCACACTGGATCTCACAGCGCTGTTTAGTGCTCGCGTGACCGAGTGCATCAGCTCTAGTGAGCTCGCGCCGCGCGGCAGTTTGAACTTTGATCCGAGCGGATAAACGGTCCGTGTGGCGCGATTCAAATGAGTCGCGCTGTTTCGTTCCGCTTTTGGCGCATAAACATTATATCGTTTTATCGAGGAAAATTATATCGCAATAATTATCGTTATCGAATTATCGCCCAGCCCTACAGCACATATAACATATATGAAATAACCCCTATATATAACATACATGAAATTAGCAGATCTATACAGGTGGAGCTGGGGAGGTGGAGGGTTTCTGAAGTGCGCTGCTACTGCTACAGCAAGCACTAGTCAAATATTTGAATGCTGAGCAGTGAGCTCATTGGCTCACAGGAGAGAACCAATCAGCTGTGCCATATGATAATGATATCATTATGTCAGATTGAGGTAGACCTATCGGACTGCACCATCTAGAGTTTCATGGAAACTGCAGTGAATTGTATGGATAGGTATATATTTGGAGTTTTGCAAAAATGTTGATAGAGGCACGTTTTTCCTATGAGCCTATGCTGTCATATTGATATTTCAGCTTTCTGATTTCTATCAAATTATCATCTCTGAGCAAATAAATTCTGATGCTGTAAGATATGTCAAAAAGTGTTGGCCTGCTGTATATTTGCGGTAAAACAGATGGCATTAAAACCGGCATTTAAAGAAAAGTTCAGATAAACGCTGGCTCAGTTTTATAAGTTCATCTGCACTAAACCATCGGTCTTAAACATGAGAAACGGCTGGACAGTTTCCAGTATGATCATGAGACAGATGTGCCGCCCCATAAAACTCCTGCATAAACCAACCAGAAGAATGATAAGAGAATAATGAAGCATTTTAGAGGAATAAACGGTTCTGAAAGCCAAACCAAAATCCTTCTATGGCATTACTGTGAACCCCCCTTTTGAAACCTTTATATCTAAGAGTTTAAATGAAGGTAAAGCTCTTGTGTGTATAAACACATCACAACACACTCCTCAAACAGAGGTTTTCAGATGTGCGCTGTCAATTTGAGTCAGAGCAGTTGTATTCCTCTCTGAGCTCTGTAGTCATATCTCGCAGCGGGCACAAAAGCAAAACCATACACTTCTATTAATACCTTTCAATTACTTGCCTTTTATTCCTGTGCATTAGCAAGCCAGGCTGCGTCCTGCAGAAGGCTGACCTTTAAGAAAATGTAAGTAATTTTCCTCTTCACACACACCATTCAGCGACATAAAGAGCTTTTGTAATGCTTTTCATTTCAGTTGCACTGGCTTCCTTTGGCTCATTATCTCAAACAGACAACGCCAGAATTAAACTGAAAAGAAATCTCGATGCTCAGATAATACCTCTGAGGAAGCTGCAAGGTTTTCATGTATTATTAAAGTAACAGATGATAGAAGAACTGCTCGTGTAAATCAGTCTGAGGTATTTTGTTCCCCTATTCATGCAATTTTATTATTATCAATATTATCGATATTATGGTGATATCAACATCAATTTAATTTAATTTCCATCACTAATTTAAACTAAACTTAGCTAGACAATGACATCTCCGAATTCAATAATGAAATGCCCTTAACTGAAAATTATTTTAATCTTATTATTATACATTACTGACACTCATCCTCCAACTTGATACTGTTAAGTGCTTTGACACAATCTGTATTGTTAAAAGCGCTATATAAATAAAGGTGACTTGACTTGACTTGACCATCACTAAGCTTCATACAGTATTTATTTAAAACATTTTCACATTTTCAAATCATATTACTCATGTCTTTTATATCAGACTAAAACATGAAAATATCTTGAGCTTGTGTTAACCACAGACCTTCTTTTAGGCATTTAGCCAAAAAAAAAACATTATGAGTACTGTAGGTCTAGACAGGGTCTCCACCCTGCTCCTGGAGAGCTACCGTCACAGATTTCAGTCCAACTCAAACACACCTACATTGGTCTTCATGTTAATTTCAGACAGGTGTGTTGGAGCTGGAACACTGCAGATGGTAGCTCTCCAGAGCGGGTTGGAATCCCTGGTCTACACACATCTCTCTTGATGTCCTGCACAGACTGAGCGAATCCACATCTCTCTTCCTTTGCTTCCTCTTCTTCTGTAAAGACACAGATGATGATCAGTTGAGTGCTACATTATCAGTTATCCGAATGATTTAATTATTCTGAAACGGTTACATATAGATGATTATCACACAACAACACAAGATAAAGCTCACAGGTTCACCATGTTGAAATGTCAGAATTGACAGAATTTTAGTAATAACTGGAAATGCAAAAAAATATTTCTAAATGACATCTCACATTGCAACATTTCTGAAGAAATCTATACAATGAGAAAAAAAAAACAAAAAAACTTTGGACCAACTTTAAAAAAAATAGAGATCTCAAAGGCAGATTGAGTTTTATATATATATATATATATACTGTTGTTGTAGATGGTTAATTAGATCTTTGACTGGTCAACCGTATGGCCAGCTGTGTTATTGTTTCTCCATAACTGTTTATTCTCCATGACAACTAGCAGCATGTGGAGTGAATATCTACATCCTGATGCAGGAGTGTGAACAATAGAGCAGGTGAAGGGCTGGATAACACCCGCTGTATATGTTTAAGGTCATAATGTACAGCTGAAGAACTAGTGCCAGTAAATTAGATTCAGCTCTCTTGGATTAAAAAGCATGAAAAAGACACTATAGTTATTTCACGTGTCTGCATGCATGGTGTGTTCAGAGTGAAGCCACTGGTGTAACTGCTTGCTGTGTAGTAAATTCCCTATACTGCCTAGTATTTATTAAATAGTGTAACAAAATAAAAATAATTAATTGCTATTTTTTTAATTCTGCTATTTAAGTAAATGTCAATTACTCCACAATTATTATTATTTTTTTAAAATAATAAAAGTTACATTTTTGTGCTGGTCACTCTTTTCCATGCAATTACAATGAAAAGTATACACTTAACATAAAACCATCATAACACAAAAAATAGTCCATACGACTTAAAACTTTTGAATTCATATACTGGATTAATATTAAATCCATAAAAACTTCTTGAGTGTTTATTCACTGATTAAACTCATTCCATAACTGATATTGAACTGAAATGAATCAACAATGAATTGATTTCAGTAGTAATAGTGAATAATGACTATTTACGATTGTTTTTTTTAGAGCTGCTTTACAGCAGTATTGAATTTTTTTTGTTTGTTTTTTTTGCATCATTAAGGGTGTATTCACACCTGTCTCGTTTAGTTCGATTAAAACAAACTCTGGTTCGTTTCCCCCTTTGGTGCGGATCTTTTGGGCAGGTGTGAATACAGCAATCGCACTCTGGTGCGCACCAAACAACCGAACCGAGACCCAGCTGAAGAGGTGGTCTCGGTTCGGTTCCGAACCAACTCTGGTACGATCCGTTTAAGGTGTGAATATGAACCGGCCTCGATCTGACCCAATTGCAGAAAGCACGCTCAGAAACACACAGCTAGTGCTGTTGTTTGCATTTCAATCGCTTAAATCACCGCAATCAAAAACACGTGCAAATTATGAGTTTTCGTGACCATAGCGCCCACAGCAACGTGACATGAGCGCACTAAATAGGCTAAAGCTAAAGCCCCAGCAAAAGTTACAATGAATGTGTCTGGGGAAAATAGTAAGGAGATATTTGAATTATTTATTAATAAACTAGTGTTTTCTGAGTCAGTGTCACAAAGATGAAGTTAAAAATCCTGACACGCCATCTCCTCATTGGATGCATCTTTTAGAAAGAAATGCATCTTTTACGGATTATAATGAAAGAGTTTTTGTTTTGGATATGAATTATTTTGTTTTGTAGTAATTCAAAGCTTTCTATAGATATATTCATCATGTCTGAGTTTCGGTTCGTTTTTGTAAAGCGCTCCTGTTCAAGACTGGGACGGCAAGCGCATCCTATTAGTTGCATTTATTTTAGAAAAGCACTATGTTTTCTTGATATTGTGAGTGCACACAAATAAAAATAGACCCTTTACAGTTCCAAACGATGTATTAAGGCCCGTTCACACCAAGCACGATAACTATAACGATAAATATATGGTTCTAAAAATCGTTCTCAGTATTAAAGAATAGCAGCGTCCACACCACAACTATAACGATAAAGGTACAGAGAAACGATATCGTTGGAATCACTTCCAGAACGATTTTCTTCCAGCTGATGAACGATAAAAACACTGACAGCCAATCAGAATCCATCCTGCTATAATGTGCTCGAGAATTTAAAGCGGCAGACGCACGTGCGCTTAGAATAAACAGATGATATCGTTGCTGGTGTGGACGCAAATATAGTTATCGTTATAGTCATCTTTATCGTTATCATGCTTGGTGTGAACGGGGCTTTATTCTTACCTTCATGAGCAACAATTACGGAGTATTTAATTTGTTTCCACTGATGTCCTGAAGCACGCTTCAGCGTCCACTCTCCGCACAAACGATTGGATATGCGCCTAGCACATATCTAGGTTAAATATTTAAACTAACATTTTGATATAGATTTTATTTTCCGCAAGTCATAATTATATCGTATGACATTGTCTCATTTGATGCTCATAAGTTTCTTCATATTGCGTTAGTATACATTACTACAAGAATAAAAATTCCACTACGACAGATCTCAATGATTAGCCTGTTTTTGCACTTCTTGTTTTCCCTGCTTGAGAATTTCTGTCCAATGAATGGATGACCTTGGCACACGTGTGGTTTTGTTTACAATTTCTGGTTCACTTGCAAAAAGGGCAGTGTGAAAGCGAACCGCACCAAACAAAACAAACAAACATTCTATTTGGTTCGAACCAAAGCAAGTGAACTATCAGACTTTCCTGGTGTGAATACACCCTAAATCACTATTTTCTCGTCTATACCTGTAGAGCTGCTTTGACACAATCTGTGTCGTATAAATAAAGGCGGCTTGATTTGACTTCAAAGTCTTCATCTTTGGCTTTAGCTCTCATTGGAACAATTCAATCATCGGGGTCAGATTGTTTGAATGAATTGACTGGTGAAAATATTATAATCATAAAAAACAAATGCTGAACAGAAAAGAAGATATTTGGAAGAATGTTGGTAACCAAACAGTTGCTGGTATAGCCACTGACTTCCATAGTAAGGAATACAAAAATTATATGGAAATCAATGGCTATCAACTGTTTGATTGCCAACATTCTTGCAGACATATTCTTTTGTGTATTAAACAGAAGAAAGAAAACAGGTTTGGGTGAGTAAATGATTACAATTTGTAACATAGGGTGAACTATGCCTTTTAATGTTAAAAAAATCTTCAATTATGAAGCAATTTCAATTCAATTTTAGTTGTAAAGCAGCACTAAAAAGACAATAGTGACATTTTTCAGTGTTGATTCAGTGTAGTTAAACAAAGTGTCGATGCAAAATGTATCAGTGATGGAACAAACTCAGTTCAGCTATAAAACAGCTCTACAGAAGACAATATACTGTATAACACCACTCTGACACACATTAACTAATATTTTATTTGGGTGATTCACCAAACCTGCTGAAAAAACATTTACACGAAGAGTTTTGCTGCTTTCATCCACTGATTCCACTCAATGACAAAGAAAGTCATCATGCAACTAGGGAAAACAGTCATTATTCACCTGATAAACAATCCAAATCCATCACCTAATGCGTCACAAACAACTTCTGGACTGGTCTTAGTAAATACAAAGAGTAAGTTACAATGCATTTAGAAATATGACGTTTAGGTGAATCGAATGTAAGAGCTGCAACAGTTATGTAACTACAATCACAACCACTTCCACTAGACCAAACCAGCCAAACAAAACCAACTTTATCCCTCATTTACAACAATCAATAATAATAATTTTAAGAGAAACACAAAGAAGTAAACATACTCAGGCTTATGCAACATCAGAAGACCACTCATCTGCCCTGCAGGAAGTAAAAATCACAATTGAGATCTCTTTAATTTCACAGATGCTTCTCCTAGACTGCAATCATTTAAATGGAGAGCAAATGGAGTTTTTTTTTTAATTTTAAATTTTGTTAAAGTTTCAGTCATTTTTTTTATTTTTTTTTTATTTCTGTTCTAGTATGAAAATGTAATCAGGTATCTCTTTTTATAGTGTAAGAAGTGAATTATGTATTTCAAAATCTCCCAAAACCAAATGACCATCCACATTCATTTGATGACTTCTGAAAGAGCCTGTGAGTCATTACATGCTCGCTCACCTTCTGATGGATGAAAAGGCAGCACCCCATCATTGGGCTTCACAGCAGTATTCCTCAAACACCCCAAAATCACCTCTACAGTCTCCGGCCGTGGACCGCTGTCACCTGTCTAATCCTCGGCCATGTGTGTGTGTGTGTACACAGGAGAGCAGCAAACAGGATGTTCAGGGGGAAGTGTGTCGGCGCTATATCGGGCCCAAGCAGGGCGCGAGCTCTCAGACCACATCTCTGCTGGTGTTTGTCTGAGGCCGGGTGGCGTCAAACACCCCTTCAGTGAGAGGAACAGCATCCTGTTACAGGGAAGAATAGCACACAATCGCTCTTCCACCCTCCTCATCAAACCCCCGTAACGGCCTGTCATGAAGACCTCGCCGTTAAAGCCAGCAGAATTCACTGTGGTTATTCTCTTGAAGAACACAAACTGGACTTTAGTGTACATTCTTCTCTTTAAAACAATTATTGTCATAATATTAATGTTTTGTAGCAATCGTTGATATACACACACTACAAAAATGCTTGGATATTATTTGAACATTTTTTAAAGAAGTATCTTCTGCTCACCAACAAGCTTTTATTTGATCAAAAATACAGTAAAAACAGGTGAAGTATTATTACAATCAATTATGCGAATAAACTAATTTATTTCTGTGATCAAAGCTGTATTTTCAGCATCATTACTGTTGATGATGTCAATGTCACATGATCTTCAGAAATCATTATAATATGCTGATTTGCTGCTCAAGACACATTTCTGATTATTATCAATGGTAAAAACAGTTTTTGTGGAAATCATGATACAATACCATTCAAAAGTTTGGGATAAGCAAATTAAAATAATAATAATAATAATAAATCAATACATAGATTCAGCAAGGACACAATAAATTGATCAAAAGTGACCATAAAGGCATTTATAATGTTACAAAAGATTTCTATTTCAAATACATGTTGTTCTCTTGTTCATTTTCAAATATATTACAATAGTAAACATTTTAAATAGTAAAAAATTTTCACAATATTACTGTATTTTTAGAGGCTTCTTTCAAAAACATGATGATTCCAATGTGTATAGTGTATGTAGTTAAAATTATAAAATGATCTAATAACTTACAACTGAAATATCTGTTACTAGACATTAATTTTGCTAGTGTACCTATATACTGCCACAGTATAAGAGGTTTGTGTACACTTGCAGAACAGGAAGCCAGAAAATCCCTGCTAAACACACTTCCTGGAAGCGAAGTGTCTTCCTTTAAGCTTTTCCTGTTGAAGGAGTGTGCTGTGTATCTGATGCTGCCTTAGGCATGTTAAAATGATCATTTTTATGTGATGCACATACATGAATGCCACAACAATGCTGCAATTGCCAGGAGGATTTTCTTGGTTTCTTTCCAAACTGAAAATAATTGGTGCTGGTTATTTTAATTTCTAATTGTGAATACTGACAGTACAAGTCACATTTATTTATATAGAGCTTTATACAATACAGATTGTTTCAAAGCAGCTTCACAAAGTTCACTGACAGCGTCAGTGCAGTCAAATCGATATTATTGTCTTTCAAGCCAATTTTATTTGTATAACGCTTTTCATAATACACACAGTAAAAAATGAATCATGGGTCTTGTAATTTTCATTAAAAAAATGAAGGTGATACTTAAAAATAGTGTGTATATTTCATTAAAGAAATTGTGATTCAGTGTCGTATAGAAAATATTGAGGACTTTTTACTAATAATACCAAGATGTGTGTTTTCCTCTTTTTTTTTAAGGAAACTTCAGCACTTTTGAGGCTTGAATTGAGGAACTGATTAAACTAAAAAAATTAAGGAAAGAAGGCTACCTATTTATTTTAAGAGAATTAGCTCAATTTTGCGGTTTTATTTTAGAGGTGATTGTTAGTTCCCAGCATGCTTTGCATATAGCTGGATGGAGAGTACATTTTGAAATTAAATGCTATTTTATGTGTTTCTGAGTGAAGGGAAACATCTATTAATGTTTAATAATTTAATGTTCCACTGAACATTAATGCCTTAAGGCGTTAAGGCATTAATGTTCAGTTATGTTTGACATTTGAAAGAGTTTCTGTTACATTGAAGTTTCCATTGTGCAGAAGAGTAGAGTTTATGGTTATGGATACTACACCTATAATGCATTAAGCCTTGATCAATGAGCAGTAGCTGTGCTCGTGCTAGTGCAGTACTTCTCAAGTGTTTTCCTACTTGAGCTGTTTGGCTGTATACAGTCTTTAAAATGTACAAAATAACTCAAAGTCAATACAAACAGGCTTCACTCAAAATCACAGACTTTTGAGAATCGACTTAAAATAAATGAGCACATTTCACTAATTATATTAAATTCATTGTGTCATAGATTAATTAATTTAGGAGATTTTACATGTTTTTTTCAGGTAGATTCCATTAAAAAATCAAGTCGTAAAAACTACTCAAAAATATTAAGTGTAATGTTGTTGCCATAATTTTTTTTTAAGTAAATAGCCCGTTCCATTTTTTACAGTGCATTTTTATCAAAGCGGCTTTAGATAAATTCATAATGTGTTAGTGGTGTTTACATCCAAGCATATTTCAAGCACAGATCTTCCACAGAGAAAACCCTACTGTCTCTCATTGAAATGCTCCAGTGGTTTTGGGAGGATCCTCTTCCTGGCGAGGAAGGGTGTCTGAGTCACTGGGATGCCTCAAGGTTTAGTGTTAGGTCCTCTCCTCTTCTCTACACAACCTCACTGGGCACAGTCATAAAGGTAAAACTGACCCCCTGAAGAAACACCATTATCAGCTCAACACAACATAGTCGAACACAACATCAGTGTATGGCTGAATTGAAATGCACCATCTATTTATCTAATGGTCTCTGTGGTGTTACTTATTTGAAAAAAAGGTAGTTTCTTTAAAAATGAAAAAGGAATGCATTACTTTACTAGTTACTTGAAAAAAGTAATCTGATTACGTAACTCACGTCACATGTAATGCGTTACTCCCAACACTGCAAGAGAACCCATATAATAACAAACGAATGAAACAGATCAGCCAGTGTTTACTGTTAGGGCTGTCACGGTTATGAAATTTGGCTGATGATTAATTGTCTAAAAATAGTCACGGTTATTGCGATTAATTGTCTGTTTTAGGGCTTTGGCGATTATGCCTATTATCACGATTAATTGTCTGTTTTTTATGCTTTCATTATATAATTGTGATTAATTTAAGGGTTCAGTAAATAATTATGATGTTATCTTTTAATCTTTAGTTATTATTTTGCAGTGTAAAATAAGATTACAGAGGCCTCGTTTACACTGTCAGTTAAATGTGACCCAATTACGATTTTTTGCTCATATGTGACACAGATCGGATCTTACAGTGTAAACAGGAAAAAAACGCATGCATTTGGATATAGCGAGATCGGATTCGGGCCTCATTCATATGTGGAAATAAATCGGATATAAATCGGATATGTGCCAATGCGACTGTCGTGTAAACAGGCAGATCGGATTTTCTGAGGCATTGCGTTCTGTACGTCATTAAAACTTGACAATTTGGTACTTCTCCGCGGTTTAATGACGTTATATGGGACCCATGCATGCTGGCAAAATGAGTGTAAATGCACACTGGCTATTTTGAGCTACAGGCAAAAAAAAAAAAAAAAAAACGTGAAAAATATAGAATTTGAGGTTTTCACAAAAATTTGTTAATTAAGCCCTCGTTTAGCGATCCCAATGCTCCACACAGTAATTAAACATTTAAAAGTATCTTTAATTGTATATTTTCTGAGAGGATGAACTTTTCGCCGCTCGTTTTCACGCTGACTGTCATCTGAAGAGCGTGCATAACGGCGCTTCTGAAACACCTGAAGAAGCTTTCTGTTTCACAAAAGCTTCTTTGTGGCGAAAGCAGGTTCTTCAGATTATAAAAAGGTAAGAAAGAGATGTTCTTTGAAGCAGGGGTTCCCAAACTTTTCCTTTCCACGACCCACCTAGACAAGTAGAATCTATTTCAAGACCCACCAAAATATTTGAGATAAAAAAACAATTGACATTACTATAAGCTTAATCTTAATTAAAAGCATAATATACCATTTTATTTGACAGTACCGCTGTAAAATTTCACTACTAATATTTACGTTTTAATTTCTTCATTTACAGACGTTAATGAGTCTATGAAATATGTCCATAAAACCTCGAAACGCGCTCACTCCGGTGCGTCTATGAACTGTAATCTGCACTGCGAGTGTTTGTTAAACTCATCGCGGGGTTCAGCGCAGAAAATGCCTTCACAACCCAACACTTTTTTTTTTTTTTTTAGCAAAGCATAAGCAGCGAAGCAGAATTATCTCAAATAATTGTGAAATAATTGTAAAAATAATAAACAGATGCGTCTCATTTGAAATAAACACTAATAACCGAGATGACAAATTTACTTCAGCCAGAAATTTACTTTTGCAATGGTTAAATAAATGTTCAGCTATATCTTCAAAAGATTTTTTTTAACTTTGGCACATTTTCTTCTCTATATAGTGATGATATGGCAAGGAAATTATAGGAAATTTGGAAGCATGTGGAAATGTTTGTATAGTGTTACAATTAACCCTGCATATGTGCCCCGCTCAACCCGTACATGTGAAATGCTTTTTACAGACAGTTTATGGATTAAATGCATATGAAAGGAACAAAAACAACAAACTCTTTACATCTCTCGGAAAGATACAGCGCCGAGTTCAAACAGACGATAGAAATTAATGAACATACCTGAAACAGTTTTCGCAACATTTGAATTTTCCGGTGTATGCAATCTCATGCAGAACACAGTGCAGTGAAGTGAGAGAGTTTATTCTCATTAATAATGCGGTCTGAGCATTTTAATAATGAACCGTCGCTCTCACTGTTATTACAACTCGTGCCGCCCGTGCTTCAAAACACGTAACGCATGTTTTAAATCCCGGCCTTTGTGATTCGAAAATCGCACTGAGCAATATCGCAATTCGTAATTAATCTTTGTATATCGTCCAGCCCTAGGAACTGTGTGTGTGTCATTTAGCTGCCGCCAAGTGGCTTTGTGCGACCCACCTTGTCCCAACACTGCGACCCACAGTTTGAAAACCCCTGCTTTAAAGATCCTTTGACTGAATGGTTCTTTGTGGAACCAAAAATGGTTCTTCTGTGGCATCGCTGTGATGAACCTTTTAAGCACCTTTATTTTTAAGAGTGTAATAGTTTTCAGCGCATATCCGAATGACTTTAAACTTCTATTCCCCTTTTTAGAATCTGTGTAAAGCATGGGTGTCCAAACCTGTTCCTGGACGGTCATTATTGTTCTGCAGAGTTTAGCTCCAGCCCAAATTAAACACCTGAGCCAGCTAATCAAGGAACTTCCAGGCAGGTGTGTTGAGGCAAGTTAGAGCTAAACTCTGCAGGACAGCGGCCCTCCAGGACCGAGATTGGACACCCCTGGTTTAAAATCATCAGCAACACAGTTCATAAATACATCTTTGCACTGTTTTGAATGGAATTCTGCCATTCTGGCTTCAGCTGGCACAGGACAAGGGCTAGTTTTCTTTTGTCTGTGAGAACACTATCACTGAAGAAAATGTTCCTGCTCATCAGATGTTGTACTTTAATAGAATTAGGCTCAATGTAGACATCATTACGTTTCATTTAAAGGAACACTCCACTTTTTTTTGGAAATAGGCTCATTTTACAACTCCTCTAGAGTTAAACAGATGAGCAGCGCCTGAAAGTAGTCCCCAGCTCAGTAGCCTATGATATAGCTGGGGACTACTTTCAGGCGCTGCGTAATATCATCTGCTGCACTCATGGTACGGCAGCAAAGCTCCTTGATTATTACGCCTGAATAAGAGTATAGTTCCTAACCATATCAGCCTAGAAAATCACAACTTTTCATTTTCCGCAGTCTTAGTACACGATGTAACTACAGAAGAGTCAAGCTTTAAATAGGAAAAATATCGAAACTCTTTGGTCATTTTTGAGCGAGATGCTAATGGTCTAATCCGATTCAATGATCTATGCTAAGCTACGCTAAAAGTGCTACCGCCAGACCCGGAGATCGGCTGAATGGATTCAAAAACGGTAAAACTCATCTGTTTAACTCTAGGGGAGGTGTAAAATGAGCCTATTTCCAAAAAAAGTGGAGTGTTCCTTTAACTACTAACTTTATCTTAGATGTTTCTATTTCTAGGATTACTAAAATTGATGAACCGTCCAAGTATAGAGCAATAAAAGCAATATGGACAGTTTAGCACAGGACAGCAAGTAACCTGGAGCTAGTGACTGATGACCTGGGGCCAGTTGCATAAACTTAGCCTCTTAAGACAGTGCCTTAAGTACGATTTTGACCAACTAGCAGTTAGCCTTGCTTTCCTGTAGCTCAAATGGTAGAGCATGGCACTAGCAACGCCAAGATCATGGGTTTGATTCCCAGGGAAAGCAAGAGCTGATAAAATGTAAAACTGTAACTTGAATGCAATGTAAGTCGCTTTGGATAAAAGCGTCCGCTAAATGCATAAATGTAAATGTAGCCAATAAGAAATCTGTCTCATTTTTGGATTTAACTTAGACTAATCTATTCTTTTATGTAACTGAATTTAAAAAATTATGACCAGTCTTAAAGAAAAAAATTAGATGACTAACTTGTTAGACCAGTCTAAACCTTTTACGCAACTGGCCCCAGGTTGGTCTTGGAAGAATTGGATGACAAATGTTTATATAGAGATTTCTGACTTTTGATTGCAGACTTGTAGATCTTGCACAGTTCAAGGCACTAATGCTGAGATCTCTTATGAAACTGAAATAAAAGAGCCAGATGAAAATCTCAGCATCACTGCTTTCTCTGTAATCATCAGCCATACACTGCCCTCCAAAAGTTTGGAAACGCTCTAGAAAAGTGGGGTTTTGGACAATATTGGCAGGAATCCTTTTTAACTTGTGATAATTTTGCACTGATAAGGGAAAACACAAACTACGAAAACATATTACATAAACAGTTTATACATAGAAAAAACGTAAATTTTCGATTCATCAAAATATCCACCGTTAGCAGCTATTACAGCTCTGCATAAATTGTGTTCTAATTGGTTCATTGTATTCTAAACTTAATTGGCAATCAATTGTTGAAGCTATTAAGGTGTGCTGACCCAACCCAGCAGGCACCAGACGTCTATGTAACGTCAGGTTGATGTTGGACATGACGTCAGACAGACGTTGGATTTTGGTTGAAAATGAAAATCGGGTTGACGTCAATATTTGACGTCAATTTGGCGTTGGCTTAACGTTGGATTTTGGTTACACAACCTAAAAGCAACTAAATCTCAACGTCAGCTGACGTCGGTATTGGACATCAATTTAACATTGACATTAGACGTTGGATTTACATTGGATTTTGGTCACCCGACGTCGCAACCAAAATTTAACCAAATACCAACGTCTTATGACGTGTGCCTGTTTTGTGCCTGCTGGGAAACATCTTTTAAAAACCTGGGCCAAGTTTAAACCAGTAACCAGGCATCACAGCTGGCAAAGGGGCATGTCTGACTTTGACATGTATATATTGACATTATTATGTAATCAAAATGAAAATTATTATTGCTGGTCTTCAATGATAATGTCAAGTTACACCAAAATTTGCACCAAAAAATGATAAGGATTTATGCCGATATCGTCCAAAACCACACTTTGCCAGGGGTGTTTCCAAACTTTTGGAGGGCAGTGTACTGCTATTTCAATAAGTCACAAACCCAAAATGTCTTCATCACCGTGGAATCACATTAGCTGACATTGTGGTTTTGTACAAAAATGTCCAAGTGATATGGCTTGGCTCTTGGACTATCTCATATTTCTGAATGACTGTCTATGTGGCAGCTCAAGGGAAGGGAAAGTCTGAGTAATCGTCCCCTGAACCTTCATATAGCGTCATGACAAGAATTTCTGATATTTTTTGTACACTTATGGTCAGTCTAACACAGTCAAACACTGAAAAATATATTGAGGTAAAGCTTTCTACAACTAATTTCAAAAAGCACAACACTGCTGAAGAAAAAGCCAGTATGAATTTCCATAGCCCTTGGTTGATTTACACTGTTTTGTGCTGGTCTAGCTGTTTATGAGTTGATCTGGTCACAATGCATGAACTTTCTGATTTGTGATTTTTTACTCAGGACGTTTTGCTGGTTATGAAGGCAAGTTAATGTTTTCATCTGGAAATGATTAAAGTTTGATTCAGTATGGCATTCATTTGTTTCACCAGGTTGATCACTGGTAAATTTGGTTTAGAAAGTAACTTATGGCTTTAGTAATCCCAGATCTATACAAAGAAGACACCATGGAGAAAGAGAAAATGAAAGGACAGATATTCTGCCATCTTACAGACTCACATATAAATCTGAAAATGAGTTGTTTTTATTAATGGATATTTTTTTATTTTTTTATTTAAGCTGACATTATTTGCTTTCGTTAGAAATAGTTTTATTTTAAAACACATGCCATTTGGGTTACACACAGTTCACCTAAAAATTCTGTCATTTTTTACTATCCCTCATGTCATTTAAAGGGGACCTATTATGCCCCTTTTTACAAGATGTAAAATAAGTCTCTGATGTCCCCAGAGCGTATATGTGAAGTTTTAGCTCAATATACCCCACAGATAATTTTTTATAGCTTGTTAAAATTGCATTTTTAGGCTATGAGCCAAAACGCGCTGTATTTGAGTGTGTTGCTTTAAATGTGAGAGAGCTGTTGCTCCCGGAGAAGAGGGCGGAGCTTCAAGAGCTCCAGCATAAGCAGTGCTAGCCTTTACAAATAAACATTACACTATTAATACAAGCCTGTTATCTTTACAGAAAACTACTCGGTTTCAGAAGTCAGTCATCTGATTATACTGTGCATAATAAATTCGCGTTTATGAATTACACAGACAGGAAGCACGGCGGGATAAAAATAACAACATAGCTGGTCTCATGCCATCACAAACTTTATAAGTCCCACTTCTGATTATGAGCTCGACAACTTCAAGCGATCGACTCACGTTGCCTTTCATATGCAACTTTTAACTACTACATTCCTATTCACGATCACTCTGATAGCACTTGAAGTGAAAACACAGAGACAATGATAGCTTTAGCATCATTAGCCTTACAGAGTGCCAAGAAGCTCTTTCAGAAAGACAATTTGGAAAACAAACACGTGATACTTACTTTGTCTGGAGCTGACGTTCGCACACGAAGTGTTGGTATTAATTGATAAACATTTAGGGGACGTTACAGATTTTTTTCCGGGATATTTCCTTCGAAAATGAAATTTAACCACAGTGTCCTCGGCTCAGATGGAGGGAGTTATGGAGACTCCTATGTTCATTAGTGCATCCCAAAACACAACACTTGTAAAGCCTCTTTGGTGCTGACAGTGTATATATCTCCAGTAATGGCGGACCACATCTTCTCACTCAGGGCTGTGTTTATGCTAATAGGGCAGAGAGCGTCACTAATGGGCGGGACTTTTTCCCCTCGGTGACGTGCACAGAGGGAGAATCTGAAACAGCTCGTTCTGAGAGACTGTTTATGATTTATTGGTTTTATTAATAAATGAGTTGGTGGATTTTTAACATTATAGGCTGGTTGTTTTCACACACTGCGGCCACACAACTGTGTTCAAACACCTTATAAAAGTGATTTTTGCATAATAGGTCCTCTTTAAAACCTATGCATATTTCTTTCTTCATTCTGAAGAATATTTTGCACAACATTAAACCCCATTGACTTCCATTGTATGGACAAAAACACTGAGGCACACTAATAAACTAAAGATAAATTGCAGTTTCCCATGGTGTAAACCCGACAGATCACATACTGAATGTGATTTTGGATCAGGGTTGGGAGACACTGCACTACTATGTTAGCAAACGCTGCAAATCAAGAACACTTATTCCTGTGAATGAACCACAAGAACAACAGCAGATCTGAACTCACCCCACTGAAGAGCCACTTCTCTGATGTGGAGAGGAGAGAAAACGACTCCTTCCTCTGCAGCATCGGCCTGGAGGGAGAAAACCAGATCAAGACATCAGAAACAGCATCAGATGGATGGAGTGATCAGATTACGCTCAGGCCAACACAGAGAGACAATGAGGTCAGATTGCTTGATGAAGTTTCACAATATGAAATCCAGCCATTTCAATAGAGGACTGCAGGGATGATGTATTTTTGGATCAAGTTCGCATTTTAGTACATCCTGAAGTCAATGGACTTTTTGAATAGGTTTTTGGTTTTGATTCAAAAATACTATAGTAATTTATAGTAAATACTATAGTGTTTTTGAACCATACTATAGTAAAGTACTTGAATTATTTTGTTGTGGTAATTCTATAGTTGCTGTAGTAATATAAATAAATCTGTACTAAGTTTTCTACAACTATAGGGTATATTATATTACAATACACTAGGGCTGGGCGATAATTCGATAACGATAATTATCGCGATATAATTTTCCTCGATAAAACGATATGAAGAGTTCGATATAATGTTTATGCACCAAAAGCGTAACGAAACCGCGCGACTCATTTGAATCGCGCCACACGGAGCGTTTATCCGCTCGGGTCAAAGTTCAAACTGCCGCGCGGCGTGAGCTCACTAGAGCTGATGCACTCGGTCACGCGAGCACTAAACAGCGCTGTGAGATCCAGTGTGAAGCGATTGAATTCAGCGATGAACACAAATGACTCTGATTTAAACTAGTTTAGAGCCAAACAGGAGAAACACTGTGTAACGAGACAGTCAGAAGGCTTTTCAGTCTACACATCGCCATCATTTACCATGGATTTACTGTAGTAACACTCACTGCACCATGGTATTGTGGCACAAATGTGGGATATTCACATTGAATTTTATTACAGGAGTAATGGTGTATAATTATAATATGTATTTGTATTATATATTGTATAGCATGTGTGCATTTATACTGAATGTTTTTAGACTACTGTTTTTCATAGTTATATTTTTACCATGGTATTGAGGTGCTATATGTGTGGTTTAAACTGTTTATCATGATTTAAATGTATGCTACAATGGGAGACCAATGCTTAATTAAATTTTTTTTTTAAAAAGTTTACTGATTTTGATAATGAACAAAAATGTACTTCTGCATCCAAACTCAAGCTACTATCAAATGTGCATTTCTAACAGACAAAAAAGTGATATTATTATTATTATTATTATCAGGCAACCCAAACCTGTTTCTTGATTTGAAACAATATCACTCATTAGACCATGCAGCAACTAAGAAATTAATTTTTCTAGTTAGATATTTATTCAATTAAGGAAAATTAATGGTCTGGTTCCTACAACTTTCACTTTGGAGCAAAAATCTGTCTTTAAACTTGAAAGAAATAAAGATTTTGACATTTATCGTGATAATTATCGATATCGACTGATATGAAAAAAATACACTATAGTTTACTGTAGTAAAAACTAAAGTATACTACAGTATTTATTACAGTTTATCAGTTCACTATAGTTAATATTACAGTATGCTGTAGCATTCATTAACAAAGTGTTGTAAATACTATAATACATATACTACAGTATAATACACTTTAGTATGGTTCAAAAACACTATAGTATTTACTATAAATTACTATAGTATTTTGAACACAAGCTAAATGATAGTTGCTGAAAAGTGTTGAAGATGTCACAGAAGTCGACAGCAAACTGCTTGGTTTGAAAGTAACTTCTGAGTGATTACACTGTAAAAAAATAACCGTGAATTTAACGGTAAAAGACTGTAAAAATGCTACAGTAAAAACCTGTTAAATGGTTAACGGTAAGTTCCCCTACTATATAAGGCGAAAAACTGTATTGGACATTACATGTAATTATACGGTAGTATACCGTCTTTGGAAGTAAAACATGAATGTATAATTTACAGTGAATAACCGTAAATTGACATTCCCAGAATTCCCTGCGTTACATTTCAAATTTGATGTTTTTTTGTTGAAATAACAGTTTTTTTCTTATCAGTTGCGTACATTAGGGTTGTATGTTACATCTAATGTTGCTAAATTAATGTTTATTGCATTATTTCAGTTTCATGTGTGTTACCATGATGGTGTTTAGTGTTTGTGTGAATAACACTGTGCACCTTCTATATATGTTTTAATATTTAAAAGCTGCTTGTGATGGGCTTTGGTTCATCATGTGACTTTCTCATCACCACCTGCTTTTAAAACCGTAAAACCTAAAATGTTGCTACCGTATTTTTTAACGGTAAAATTCCGGCAACCACAGCTGCCGGTTTTTTACCATAAATTTTACAGATTACAATGTAATATATTGCTGCATTATCAACATTAAACAATGTTTAATTTTCCCTGTGTACTTTTGTGGAAATTTCGCCAATGTGTCCGAACCTTAAAGGGATAGTTCACTTTGAAATTAAAATTTGGTATCTATCAGCTTAGATTTCTCACTGTGTTTGCTCTCTCACACAAACCGCTCGTTTCGTGTCTTAGGCCATCAATGTGTAGTTACGATGGGGAATTGTTTAATTTGGATTTCTCTGTGCATGTTCTTTTTCCCTCTTATAGAGACAGTGACCTATACCTGCCATTATATGACTGACAGACTAGAACGGTTTGACCTAAAAACATCAAAATTGGATCTACTGAAGAAAAAAAGACACCTACATCTTGGATGCCCTTGGGGTAAGCTGATAGATACCACATTTTAATTTCAAAGTGAACTATCCCTTTAATGCAGGTAAAATACATGAGAGATGAGCTGCTAAAAGATGGAAATCACTTTGTTTTTTCAGTAAGACACATTAGACATCTGATACCATCCAGAAACTGACAGATGACAGGGTTTTCACCTGCATGCATGGAGACTTTTCCATTCACTGCAGTTTTGTAAACAGACAGACAGTCTCTATGCGGCTGAATGACCTTTTTCTGACCCAGAACCTCAGTGATGACAGACATTGTGTTTTTTGTGCCGCTGGCTACTGTGACGAGGTGCTGAGAAACAGCTTTTTAGCTCAGGCTTCTCCAAATATCTGAACTTGCAGCATTCATCTGTGTTGCTGTCACACATGTGATGTTTAAAACTGACAGAATGCCTAATTTTATTAAGATTTATTATTTAACACTAATGTCTGACTGTCAGCCAGGCGAATTTATCTTTCAGGTATGCCGACTCGACTGTATCTAGGCCTATAAAAAATAAAAATTGTGTTAATTTGTGACGATTTTCATTATGAACAATACATGCAAGGATCAAACTTTTGTTTTCTACAACAATTCAAAAGCCAATGGAAATTCTATTGGTTTCATAGCCGGAAACCAGGAGAATCAAAGTAAATGGATAAATATCGACCACTATTTAACATGTGGGTTTGGTTAGCTGGTTTTTATTATTATTTTGCAGAAAGGTCTAACAAGGAGCAGTTTTTCTGCTTTGGCTCACAATCATCCCTCTGGCCTTTTTTTTAAGGCCATATTTAATGACGCCTCCCACTGAGACGGGCACATTATCCCACTCCAGACCGATCCTTGAGTTCATTTATTCAAGCTACTGGTGTGACAGCACGATAACTTCATCCAGACTCTCAAGCTGAGCTGAACCTCACACACAGAAACATCTTCCAGTACAGTTCCTGTGAGCCGGAGGAGACTTGCGCTTATGGCAAATACAGCTGCCATTAAAGTTTATACCAATTATAGCAAGGTAAAATAAACAGCACTAAAAAACAAAGTTTTTTAACTTGATTTGCTTTTTCCAAATGAAGAACCAATTTTTGCTATGCAGTTTTTTGATAAAAATACATTAATGATTAGATTGTTAACAAAGTCAATATGTAATGTTTACAAAAAAACAACAACAACGTACTGAAATTATCTACAAAATAAAGTTGGAATAAAGTCTATGTTTTGCAGTAACACCTTATTTAATTGAAGAAAAATTGTGAATTTTACTGATAAAATATTAATGTATTCATGTAGCACAAATAGTAGAGAAAGGTGCTAGCAACACCAAGGTCATGAGTTCAATTTCCAGGAAATGCTTGATCTGATTAAAAAACATTTGCAGTGTAAGTCGCTTTGGATAAATGCATGAATGTTAATGTGAATTCATAAATATAATATTTTTTGAAACTTGAAATATATAGCAGAAAATATATTTTGCAATGTTTTGTATTTATTTATTTAATTAATTGAAAATATATTTTCAAAAATATACAAAAAAATGCCCAAAAATATGGTAAAAATATATTTATGCATATGGTTTGAAGCATATTTTAGCCAATATATTTTTTGCCCATTTTTGTGTTTATTTTGAAATATATATATATATATAGCTGTATGGGAAATGCCTGTAAAAGTTAACACAGTGACAACGAGCTCTTCACTGTTTGTTGTATTTTAAAGTTTCAGTAATTAATTTTGATTTATATTATTTTTTATCACTGTAAAAAAAGATTTTTGAGGTTGTAAATAAAGATTATTGAAGTATGTTTTTGAAGAATATTTCTTTCTTATTTCTTTCTACTTGAAAATGTCACATTTAATAAAAATATGTTTCCTGGCATTCCTTTGTAATAATTTCAGAAATGTATTGGCAATTTTTTGCAAATTCAGTGTTATGATCCACTATTCAGAGGAGTTATGATTGATGTATCCGTCAACTTAAAGGGATAGTCCACTAAAAAAATGAAAACAAAGTCTTCAGTGCATGTTCAGAACAAAAACTAACATATTTAATATTCTAATACAGTGCTTCCCAAACCTGTCCTGGAGGACCCCTAGCCCTGCACATTTTGTATGTCTCCCTTATCTTTGAATCAGGTGTGTTAGATAAGGGAGACATACAAAATGTGCAGGGCTAGGGGTCCTCCAGGACAGGTTTGGGAAGCACTGCTCTAATTTGTAATGCTCTCATATTTGTCCATTCATTGAAAGTCAAAGCGAGCAACATTGAGTGTCAAAAACGTTGATTAAGACATTGTAAAAGAAATCCATACGATCAAGCAGTTTAATCCAAGTCTCCCTGGACTGTATATGATCAACAGATTTAATGTAGGCTTGTATTCACACATTTTTTGACGTTCATACACAGAGCACATCAAATATCATAAATAGAAACTCAAACGTGTGTGGAAGCTCAAACGATCTCATGAAGCACACCTGTAAGTAATATTGTTATATCAGAACACAAACTCAAATATGTGACCCTGGAGCACAAAAGCAGTCAGAACTCATAAGTAGCACAGGTATATTTGTAGCAATAGCCAAAAATACATTGTATGTGTCAAAATTATCGATTTTTCTTTTATGCCAAAAATCATTAGGATGCTAAGTAAAAGATCATATTCCATGAAGATATTTTGTAAATTTCCTACCATAAATATATATATCTAAACTTAATTTTTGATTAGTAATATGCATTGCTAAGAACTTCATTTGGACAACTTTAAAGGTGATTTTCTCAATATTTTGATTTTTTTGCACCCTCAGATATTCAAATAGTTGTATCTCAGCCAAATATTGTCCTATCATATTCCTAACAAACCTAACAAACCATAAATCAATGTAAGATAGCTAATTTATTCAGCTTTCAGATTATGTATACATCTCAATTTTAAAAAAAAAAATTGACCTTTATGTTCTGTGCACCAGGGTCACACATATGGATCAAAATGTCAACTTCTGAAGGTTTGTAGTTTGTCTGAGGTTGTATTTGAAAGGCTTACTGTTCAGCATCTTGAACTTAAGTCACACACACACACACACACATGTTGGTTTATGTGGTTTATGGGGACTCTCCATAGGCGTAATGGTTTTTATACTGTACAAACTGTATGTGCTATTGCCCTACACCAACCCTACACCTAAACTTAGCCCTCACAGGA